>JAOTQJ010149873.1:0-32429 GCA_025642045.1 Solanum sejunctum
TTTGCATTGTTGTCTGGGTTGCTGCTGGATTTTTCTTTGCAGGTGCAGTTAGTTAATAAAACAGAGGAAACTCTGCCGAAATTTCGGTAGGTTTCCAGGTCGGTTTTACTATGAATTTAAGGTTAGCCTGTGTCTAGGTGTCCCTATCGGACACTGGTCACGACCCTAGGTTGGGGCATGACAAATCTATATCTTGTCATTTTTATGTGTAAATGTAGATGGTTTATTCATTTTACTATTTTTGACCATATTTTCGAACTTAAACATAGATGGTCTATCTTTATTAATTGAAAATTGATGTTCTGTAAGTGATCAATTTATAACAATTATTTATTTACAAATAATTCAGGTGAGAAAATAACAAACATAGCAACAAAATTGTTCTTCTCCTAGCCAATCAGAAGGCCGCTACAAAAAAATAAAATTATCCAGCAATTATTTAACTTCACTCAATTACATGAAATAGAAAATTCCATGATAGTTCAAGGGTATAGTTGAAAAGAATTTCTTATAGAGTTTTAAATCAAACACGAGATTAGGTGGGAAGCAATGAACTGAATACTTTGATAAAAAATAATCCATGTCTTACTAATCCCTACATTAATAATCCTGGCGTTATTTATGTTTGTACGAAATGACCCCTATATGTATTAATTATGCAACGTTTAGTTATGCACATATTATTATGTAGGGTTTAGTTACAAAGGTATTAGTTATACAAGGTTTTAAAAAATTAGTGAGCTAATTCTTATTTCTTAATGTCAAAATGTTTAGTGAACTAATATTTATTATACTCATTAAAATAAATAACTATCTATATAACAAATTAAAATTTAAATAAACACCAATAACTAAAAACAATAAAGTAAATAACAAATAACTATAAGCAATTGCGAAAATCTTAATTGTTCAATTGATTGACTAACTAACTCGCACCTTGTTAGTGAGGGTTCAATTCCCCTCTCCCTTTCTGCTTCTCCTATTCACATTTTTTTTTAAAAAAAAAACAACTAAAAGCAATTAAGCGATTTCTGTTAAATAGGGTTCAACAATTAACACGACAAATATCCAACGGAAAAATTAACAATAGTTTTTAATCTGTATTAATTATTTAATTTATGATAAATTAATATATTATTTAATTTCTCAAATTATTACAACATCATTACAGTGATCTAAATTTTTTATCTTGGTTTATTTTTGTTGCTTTAAAAAATATAAAGTAAAATAAAATAAGAATATAACTTTTTGATGTTTCACTCCATGAGACTATTTTACGGTCCGTAGATTAAAGTGCAAGCTGCTCTATTGGTATGTTAAAAATATGTTAAATTATGAATCTTTGAATTTTTAAATTTCTGAACTTTGATTTCATGAGACCCAAAACTTGATTTACGAGTTCTTCCACGGTATGTAAAACCAACCAAGATCTAATTCCTTTTGTCCTATTCAAGTCAAAATTTTTATATGTTTTTGAAGATGATCTACGATCCATGGAACATCTCACAATTCATAATGCATGTCGTGGATGTCAAGTCAAGTTTCTAATTTCTAAAGTCTCATGTAAAGTTGAAATCTATGAACCATGGTTCTATTTATGACTAGTAAAACCCAAAACTTATAGATTTCTAAATTTTTCTGCATCCAAATTGATATCTCTCAATCGGATACATTAATCTTTGAATGGAGCCTAACAAGGCTTGCAAAATGAAAAGACCCCAAAAAGTGCTCGAAAATATGCCTCGAAAGTGCCCATAATCATAATTTTCATATATCTCAAAATTCGTGTGTGATATCGCAAATCTGACTTCGTATTCTGTTCAGGAGGCAAAATTTAGTGAGAAATGGGTCTAACCCCAATTTTAGAGCAACCGTATCAAAATTCAAAATTCCAAAGTGGCCGATTTCCAGTGAGGAACTGCGCCCAAGGCGCGACGCGCCAGGGGCATGCCTCTATGTATTTTTGTTGCTAGGTTTCTTGTTTGGTCTAAGTCTTTTGAGTCTTGAGCCTAATGCTTCCCATATATAAAAATACCTATACTTAGCCATATTTCACTTTCATATCATACAAGACATTCCCCAATACTTTCTCAAACACTTGGACAAATATTTTACTCATAATTCAAGTTCCAAATCTCATCCCAGATCTTAAGGAAATCACTCAATCTTCAAGTTCTCATCTCCATCTTCATCAGGGAATTCTCCAAAGTTGAGGTATGTGAGTTTCAACCATTGTGTCCTTTCACTCATGGTGCTCAAGCTTCCTTTTTACATAAATTGCATGTTTCTAAGTTGATTTACTTATGAGTTTTACTTATTATGAATTTAGGTATGAACTATGTTGGGGTTTCATAAAAGTGTGACTATTTAAGCATATTTTGAGCTATGAATCTTTGATCTATCATGAGATTTGATGAAGTGTTTTGATGTATATTGCATGAGGGTATTACCAAGTGTTGGTGGTGGTTTTACATTAGGTTTTCTTGCATGATTTCACTCTTGAATTGCATGGTTTTACACTAATATTACACACCCGCCAAGTGTTTGATAAAATGTCTAGATTATGTTTCTTGAGTTTTTTGAAGGCCTAATGCATGGTATATGAGTTAAATCACTTTATGATGATGAAAGGATGGTATATATGTTTTGATTCCACGAGAAATATCTATTATGTTGTGAGTTGACCATAGACAATTGAGGGGTAATGCCTCAATGACCTCAGATGGTAGTGGTAAGCCATCAACTAATTAAGGGGTTGGTACCTAAATCACTTTTGGCGGAGGGTGGTCATGTCTGTCAACTAATTAAGGGGTTGGTACCTCAATCACCTCGAATAGAGGTGGTAAGCCATCAACCAATTGAGGGGTTGGTACCTCACTCACTTTCGACAGAGGATTGTCATATCCATGAACTAATTGAGGAGTTGGTACCTCAATAACCTCGGATGAGGGTGGTGAGCCATCAACCAATTGAGGGGTTGGTACCTCAATCACTTTCGGCGGAGGGTGGTCATGTCCATCAACCAATTGAGAGGTTGGTACCTCAATTACTTCTAAGGGGTGGTCTACCTTAGATTCCAAGTACTAAGTTTTCTTGGTCTATAGAGATGGTCTTTTCCTTCATATGTAATACATTCTATATAAGTATGTTTTACTTCAAGCATTATTCATACATGACATATTGTTATTATGCTATTCATTGCTTATGATATTGCATTTTGCCTACGTTGCCTATCTCTTATTGCATTACATCTTACATATTTAGTACATTCAAACGTACTAATGCATACTATATGCCTACATGGTATTAGCATGTAGGAACTAGAGCTCCTATTGATTCTCCTTGACGTGGCTAGACGGATTGTTCAAGTCAGCTTTGGTGAGTCCTCATGTCTGGGGATAATATCTATCTACTTTCATACATATGCTTAGACTATATATTGTATATTTTGGAATACTTATGGTTGTTACTATGAGGGTGAGTCTGATTGCTTGTCTTGGGCCTAGCTAAGTTCTATGTCTAAAGGTGTTGTTGGACAAGTTATGTATTAAGCTTGAGTTTTGACTCATCTATGTTATTTAAGTATTAAACTCTCTCCTTTAGTGCTAATTTTCGTTGTTTATGTTTTCTCTTGTTGTTTATCTTGCTTTCGCGACCAAAGATATCTGTATGATATGCTAAGAGGCTTATTTGGGGTCCCTTCAGGTTCCCCATTCACCATGTCACATCAGGCCCTAGTTTGGATTATGACAAAAAAGTAGGAAAAAAGATTTACAATATAGTATTTAAAAGCTAAACATCAAAACTAGTGGAGTGACTAATTTTGAGCTACAATATGAGGTATTTATTTAATTTCATGAACATACATGCATATTAAAACATGAGAATAACTAAATGACATGAGAAAACTGGTAGACATGAATTTGAAAGAATATTGTGGAGGAACCACTACCTTTCGCTGAAACTAAACTGGAAGGAAAGATATAGGGGCACTTGGCCATCATATCTGCTTACGCTTCCTAAGTAGATTCCTCAACTAACTGATTCCTCTAAAGGACTTCCAATGAGAAAACTTTTTTATTCCTCAACTTACGAAACTGATGGTTAAGAATCTTAATTGGGATATCTTTATAAGAGAAAATTTCCTTCACTCCAACACTCTCTAAAGGCACAACTAAAGTCGGATCACTAATGCACTTCTTTAATAAGAACATATGAAGCACTAGGTGCACTCATTCCAACTCTGCAGACTAATTTAACCCATAGAACCCCTTACTATAACGCCTAAAAATCTATAAGGGATAACATATCTTTGACTGAGATTTCCTTTCTTACCAAATCTTATCACCTCATTCATAGGTGAAGTGTTTAGATAATCCCAAGCATCAACTTCTGATTCAAGCATTCTTCTTCTCACATCGACATAGGATTTTTGCCTACCTTGGGCAATTATCAACCTTTCTCTAATGAAGCAAAGTTTCTTCATAGACTCATGAATTGACTTAGACCCTATGAAGGCTACTTCACTAACCTGAAACCATCATATAGGAGACCTACACATCTTATTGTCACGAGCCAAGCCTAGGGTATAATCATAACATGATGAATACGAGACAGGAAGACACCTCATCCAAGCCTCGTAGCATTGATTAAGCATTCATATAGGTATTAAACATATAAAATTAGAATTTAAAGATAGGGAATAGGACTAAGGAACATTCAATATAAGAATTGCAAAATGAAATCAACATAAAGCTTCATACATTGTCCAACAAAATGAAATCAACATAAAGCTGCATACACTTGTCCAACAATACCAACTACCAAAAGACTTGGCAGGGGCTAAGATATGTTCAAAGCTCACCCTCAAGTATAAGTACCAAGAGACACATTATAGAAACTAAAAGTCTCAAAATAAGATACAACTCAAGACGTAAACGTCTCAAAGTACAATAAGCATACAAGGAGGAGGTGTAGTCCCTGAACTAGAGGCCTCACCAATAACACTAGTCATGAATGCCCAAAGTCTAGCCACGTGACAAAGGAAGAGGAACGCTGATCCCTACATGATGATATCATGTAGCCAAAATATGTGTTACTACTTTGGAATGTGCTAAATATGTGAGATGCAGATACAATATATGAAATGCTAATATCATCATTAATAAAATTATAATGCCATCATGAATGAAATTGTAATATCATCATACACAATATGTATAGTCATATTCAAGGAGTATATCATGTGAAAAAATATGCTTTAAAGTAACATAAACATCATATATAATATTGTGGGAGGAGGCCTCAATGAACATGTCACACCTAGGGAGGGTACCTTGGGCGTAACTGGCTCTCAGAAACTATTGCTAGTCCCCAAGCAAACCACCTGACCTCATTACATTTGTTCAATCAATAGATCAGAGGAAGACATAAGAATCAACAATTACTTAACAGTGGGAAACTCTATCTTATCACATCTACATAAGTTATATGGGCGATAGGCCACATGACTAGCCATCAACATCCTTAACATACAATAGAATTATGACAATTTAATTTAGAAAGGGGAAAATATCCCAATATCAATCCATCATCTCTCTATGTCTATGAAGCCTCTATTCCTACCATCTAGAAAGGTACCGTGACAGGCCATGGCTACCACAAACTCAAAGAGTAACTCAAAACATAAGAAAATAAAATAAAAGGCATCCTCTAAATACAGGAGAGAACTCACCATGTCTCTGAAGCTAGATGTCTCTGAACCTTAACGTATCGCCTGCTGAAGTCCTCTGACTACTGAATATACATCATGAAATGATGCAGCGCCAAATAGCGTCAGTACGTGAAATATACAATATGTAAAATGGGCTAAAAGTAAATAGTATAGATAGAATAAAATGGAAAGACATCAACTCATCAGGTACTCACCTCAGCTTAGGATAAGGAGTATGACAATATCACATCAACATTAATTAAGACTCATATCATCACATCAACATCAAAGTACTATTAAGATGAAACCTATCTGAGAGTTTCACTAACTGACAACCATCACATATGAGCCACTAATGATACAATGAAAGCAATGTCATTGCTACATCTATCCAATACCTTGCCGGGGTAGAGGACGTGTCTATTAATGGTTCTATAAATCTATCAAGTCCTCTTTTGGGATTGAGAAACCATCCATTTTTCATGGTCCAATCCTCTTCTATATTGGCCACATAGTTAACAAGTGCGAGTGGGACTCATTCTTACTTATTTCGGTGCCCAATACTCCTCTTAGGACTCAACATGCTCATACACTATCAAACATCAAGATTTCTCATCACTTAGTCTCTTTTGGACAAGGAACATCAACTCATCTCATCATCTATCAACTCAAGGATTTAGGAACATTCTTTAAGATTAAATTCAATCTTTTTAAGACTTCTAAGGACATCTATCTCATCAATATCTATCATCAACATATTTAACTCATGACCCAGACCACAATAAGTACGCACACCCATTTGGTCAAGGCTCTAGACATCAACCCCTAAGTTCATTCCTGTAATCTTAACAAAGTAATCATGTAGGGTTAAGATAATAATTCAAATAAATCATTCAAAGAAATAACTCAAGTTATGATGATCATCAATTCAAAAAAATATATGATGTAAAAAAATAATTTTCAAATATCTATTCAAGAATTACACAAACAGAACCCATCACCTTCAACTATCAACCTACTACATTCAATGGGGGAACATGGGAGAACAATCCCATGTTTTGGGTTGCCTTACATACCTGGATGAAGAATTACTTAGGCTCCTTCAAGGCATTAGCCTCAAACCTACAAATCTTCAAGCTTTCTCTTCTTCCTCCTTCACAAACCCTTATTTAGAGGTTAAGAAAAATGGGTTTTTGAAACCCTTAATCTGATATAAACGACCCTTAAACACATTTTTGGAACTTAGGATATGTTGGGGAATGACCAAAAGGCCCTTCTCGTATTAAAAGAATAAAATTTGATCCCAAAATACCATATCCGCGATTCGCCTGGGAGCGCACATGTGTATTTTCATGAATTTTTGTTCTTTCCAATTCACGTCAAATTTTTTTAAAGAACATAAGTGTTAGATCACGTTCCATCCGCGTCGTCCCTCGGGCGCGGATTGACGCTATTTTCCAATTAATTAGCAAAATTTAATTTTTGACTCGGTTTCTTTAAAATTGGGTCGAGGCTATTTTCCCACTCAATTTTTCACACTGATCAAAAATTCAGTGTCAAATTTTTCATTGAAGGTTGGGAAGACACATTATGCATACAATTCCTCTATAGGGGTATTTCAATAATTTTTTGGGGTGTTACAGAACATTTAAGATCGCGTAAGCTACTACATAAAATCCAACACAACCCCCTACATTAACATGGGGAGACCACTTGGCAGGTGAAACTCCGTCAAGATATGCATGCATATCTTAACTTTAACTTTGCTATTGTGGATCCACTAGCCTTACCCTACAAAGGCTCCTATGGTGCCATATAGTTAGTGAGACAAGTACTTGTTACAAAAGTTTCTTTATTGAACCTCACGTCAATGCCCCATTCAGTGCTAAGTCAAGTTCCATCAAATGCTTATAACATAACTGTATATATAGATATTTATAAACTTTGAAACAAACTTTAATATCATAGGAATATCTCATTAACTTAGGAGGCCACTCAAGTGAGAATTGTCCTTTCATATGAAGGGTCCATCTTTGGTGAGAATTATCCTTTCACCATCTTAAACATCATTATCAAAAGGCTTCATATAATGATTATAACTGTCATATCATTCATAAACTTCCATAACATACTTGAATGCCCTTATCATTAATATTATGCTTCATATAGGAACTTAACTTAAAACTTAGTGGGCTTATGCAAGTAGACTTAAAAATTATGCAATCAAGAGTATCATGCATTGACATAGTGAAACTCCTCAAATGTCAAACATTGTTAAAACAGCCCACTTTATTCAATCAAAATCCTAGATAGGGTCATCATGAAATTCAACTTGAAAACTACATAAATTGATAGCATATCATAATATTGCATCATTATAGCCAACATAACGGAAAATAAATCATTATACGTTGATTTAAAGAAAACTCAAAAAATTTCATAACTTCAAGAAAAGCTATAATAGAACATGATTACACTTTATGGATGAAAGAAATCCACAAATCAATCCCACATACCTGGTTAGATGACCTAAAGAAAAGAGTTCAAGTTGAAGAAGAAAGCTTGAGAAAACCCTAGCTACTGTTCTTTTTTCTCGAGAGAGAGTTTTGCCTTAGAAAACATTGGGAAGTTTGTATAAAGAGTGAATGAGAGTAATGATGAAGCGATAGGTCTGATATGGATAGTATGAGGCTTAAAATGACATAGTATTAGGCTTAGGACATGGAAAAGCGTCAAAGTTACCTTTCATTAAAACTATTAGAACCCAAACTATAGACCAAAACTATCAGTCTTAATCATAAATCATAGGTTTCGTCCTGGTTACGTTTTGAACCTTTAAAAATATGTCTCTACAACTCAATCAATGAGTTCATTCTACAACTCGAAGATGATTTATGGTTTGTAAAGTCCAATTGTGAAACCACCTAACATTTAGAAAAATTTCATATTTTAGGACCCCAACCACAAACCCTTTTTACGAATCATAAACGAAAATACAATTTATCTTGTTTGTTTGTAGATCATGATTCAAAGAATCATATTTTGGTCAACTCTGACCCCATTTCAAGAACAGCTATCTATATTCCATACTTTTATTTATAAATCATAAATAGCCCTTGTAGATAACCGCTATACTTGACAAATTTTCCCCTTTAACTGTTCCCTTCCATTAGCCTTATCTACGACCTGTGGTATGAACCACAAATCGTAAAGAAGGCTCATACTTTGGTCTAAAATTTTTAAGTTCAACATTCTTTCTAAATTTTCTGACTTTCGAACATTTGGGTCCTTATAATATCTCCCCCTTGGGAACATTCCTCCTTGAATGTGCTAAACATGACCTATAAAAAACTTAGAAATCATCTAATAACCCAATATGAATGCAAAAAATGCAACTTAAGCATCTTTTATTTAAAATTATCAAACTAATGTTCCTAAAAAACAACAACAAAAACAACAACAACATACCCAGTGAAATCCCACTAGTGGGGTATGAGGAAGGTATAATGTATGCAGACCTTACCACTACCTCATTGAAGTAGAGAGGCCATTTCATAGGAACCTTTATCTCAAAACCCATAAGCAGAAAGAACTAGATTTGACAAAACGAAAATAGAAGGGAATAGAAAGCGCGACTAATAATGATTAGTACATAGCAGTATGTAAATATGATATAACTAACACATAATACGATAGATAATGAGAACATATGAGTAACCCTACCAATTAACCTACTATACCCCAAGGCCATGCATCTACCTAACCCTACTAATTAGCCTGCTACTCTAATTTGCGACCTCCACTTCCTTCTATCTAAGGTCATGTCCACAGTGAGATCAAGTTTTGCCATATCATGTCTAATCACCTCTCACCAGTACCTCTTCAGTTTATCTTTACCTCTCCGCATATCTTCCAAAACCAGCCTCTCCTACCTCATAATAGAAGCATTGGTACTCCTTCTCTGCACATGTCCAAACTATCGCAGTCTCGCTTTCCTCATCTTTTCGGCCATTGGGGCCACCTCTAGCTTCTCCTGAATAGTCTTATCCCTAACCTTGTTACCCTTAGTGTGACTATACATCCATCTCAGCATCCTCATCTCTGCGACATACATCTTCTAAACATGAGCATTTTTAATTGGCTAATATTCCACCCCATATAGCAATGATGGTCTAACCACCAATTTGTAAAACTTACCTTTGAGTTTAGGTGGCATCTTCTTGTCACACAATACTCCAGAGGCAAGACTCCATTTAGTCCATGCTACCCCAAAATAGTATGTGATATCATCATCGATATTGCCACTACTCTGGATGATGGACCCCAGATACTTAATGTTTTTCCTCTTGGGGATAGGTTGAGTGGCAAGCCTCATATCAAAGTTTGCTTCATCCCTCTCAACACTGAATTTGCACTCCAACTATTCAGTTTTGCTCCTGCTCAATTTGAATCCTTTGGACTCCAAGGTGTGTATCTAGGCCTCCAGCCTATCATTAACTTTAGTTCGAGTCTCATCAATTAGTATGATGTCATCTACAAATAGCATACACCATGGTACCTCCTCCTGGATTGCATCAGCTCATCCATCACCAAGGCAAACAAGAACGGGCTCAATATAGATCCTTGAAGGAGTCCCATCTCAAAAGGAAAATACTCTGAGTCTCCTCCCACCATTCTTACCCGAGTTTTGGCTCTATCGTACATGTCTATAATCTCCCTAATATATGCCATTGTGACACTTTTCACCTCTATACACCTCCATAAGACATCCCTTGGGACTTTGTCATATTCCTTCTCGAGATCAATGAACACCATATGAAGGTCCTTCTTTCTTTCCCTATATTTCTCCACTAACACCCGAACAAGATGAATTGCTTCAGCAGTCAACCACCCCAGCATGAACCCAAACTAATTCTCCAAGATAGATACTACTCTTCGGACCCTCATCTCCACTACTCTGTCCCAAACCTTCATAGTGTGGCTTAACAACTTAATACCCCTGTAATTGTTATAGTTTTAAATATCTCCCTTATTCTTGTACAATGGAACCATTGTACTCCTCCTCCATTAATCAGGCATCTTGGCAGTTTTCATAATAGCATTGAACAGTCTGGTCAACCACTCAATCCCATCCTTGATCATTTCTTTCCAAAAGTCTACTGGAATCTCATCGGGCCCGATTGACCTCCCCCTCTTCATCCTACTAATAGCTCGTCTTACCTTCTTAACTCTAAACCGCCTGTAATATCCAAAATCACAATGGTTTTCGAAGTGTGCTAACTTACTCAACTCAATATCTCTATCTCCTTTTTTATTTAAGAGTTTATAAAAGTAAGCTTGCCACCTTAATTTAATGGAAGTGTCATCCACTAACACCTCGCCCTCCTCATCCTTGATGCACTTTACCTGGTCTAAGTCGCAGGCTTTCCTTTCTCTTACTTTAGCTAGCCTATACAATCTCTTATCCCCACCTTTATCATTTAGCTCCTCATAAAGGCACTCAAAATGCTGCTGACTTAGCATTCGTCACCGCTATCTTTGCTTCTAACTTGGATGTATTATAGATTACCTTAAGCTTTTGGTTTTCATCTTCATCCCTACACTTTAACCACTCTATGTAAGTGAGCTTCTTATCTTTAACTTTACCCTGAACTTCATCATTCCACCACCAATTGCCCCAACGTCTAGCAGAGGTCTTTCTCGAAACTCCTAGTACCTCAGTAGCTACCTTTCTTATGTAACCAGTAGTTGTGTCCCACATATTGTTCACATAACCTTCACTACTCCACGCCTCTAAGTTTCTCAACTTTTCTTCCATCTCGCGAGAAAGGGCAGGAGTAAGGCCTCCCCCATCTAATCCTAGGTTGGGCATATATAACCTTCTTCTTTTTTTTCTCTCTTCATCTCCACATCCACCACTAAAAGCCTATGTTGAGTCGAAACGTTTTCACTTGAAATAACCTTGCAATTCTTACATAGAGTTCTATCGCCCTTCAGAGAAGTAGGTAATCTATCTGAGCCTTATCTATCGTACTAAAGAAGGTAATCAAGTAGTTTTCCCTCTTTGGGAAACACAAGTAAGCAATCACTAACTCAAAGGCTTTGGCAAAATAAAAGAGAGATGTCCCACTTCCATTCATCTCCGCAAAACCAAAGCCTCCATGAACATCTTCAAACCCGCTAGTAGTTGCCCCGACATGCCCATTAAAGTCACCCCAAATGAAGATTTTTTCCATCGCCAATATGCCTCGTACAACCTCATACAGATCCTCCCAAAAGAGCCTTTTGACTTCCTTATCTAGTCCTACTTGGTGCGCTTAAGCACTAATTACGTTCACCACATGTCTACCAACCACGAGTTTGATAAACATCATCCTATCATTAACCCTCCCAACCTCAACCACATACTCTCTAAGATCCTCATCTACTGGGATATCCACACCATTTCTATCCCTAGAGCCACCGGAGTACTATAGCTTAAACCCATCTATATCCTAAGCCTTGGTGCCTACCTACCTGGTCTCCTAGACACACGCTATATTAATATGTCTCTAATTAAGACATTTTACTAGCTCAATAGATTTCCCTGTAAGTGATCCTATATTCCATGACCCAACCTTCAATTTGAATAACCTCGTGCTTCCCTTACCACCTCTACCCCTAACCCTAACCAATGACATGACCCTAGTTCTCCATGAGATCCCGACTCTAATAACTAATAACTAAAAACTCACTAAGCTACAAAATCCAAAAAAATACAAGTAAAATAGTAAAATAATCTAGTGAGTATACAAATAAAACAGTAAACAACAAGAAAACTACCAACAATAGGAAGATACCCAACAATATCTATACAACCCACAATCAATATGTAATCAGCAACATCTAACAATATGTAACAACTACCCAACACTATACTCACGATATATAATAAATAGCCCACAATCACGATAACAATAGATAAGATATATGCATAATGTACAATATAGGATACACAAATTATAACAGTAGTTGAATAAGAACAGTAAAGTCTACCCCAAAAATTCAGCAGTACCAGTAAAGTGTAATGATAATCATACAACACAAAGTTTAAGTAGAAAGATATCACCTGGAAAAGGAAAGATTTTCACTGGATTCTGAAGTTAGATGTCGCTAAAATGTGGTATGTCACCGGAATCTAGTAGCGTAAATGAAAGTGTACTCAAATTGCTCTCCCAGGAGAGGGAAGAAGAGAGATTTAAGAAGATCTCAAGAGCAATCGCTGGAGTTCTGGTGGAATAGATCTGAAACTATAAATCACAGACAAAATAAACCACTAGCGATAAGAAACTCACAGAATAGTATCTCGGAGAGAGCTAAATCACCGAAGAAATAGCTCATTAGAGAACAGAACTCATCAGAGACATAGCTCATTGGAGGAAAAGAACTCATCGAGTTTTGTTCTGTGCAGCAGACGGAGAAGGATAGAAGCAGCGACAGTAGAGTTGACAATGGTAAATGGAAAAGGACAGAAATAGCAAAACCAACGTCGCCAGAATATTCTAATAATAGATCCCAAAATTTTTTGGCATCATCGAGATTCTCTTGTTCTCTGTAGGTGTGCATTAACACAGATTGAAGGCCTATCGGAAACTCCTTGAAGGATGCAACTTCTTTGTTTCTAAACTTCTTCACTTACTGGTCTAGGATCTTAATCGGTACCTCTTCATAAGTCAGATTCTCTTAAAATCTCACATTTACCAATGGAACAGTGGAGTTTGTATCACCCATAAATTTCCTCAACATCAGTATTTGAAGCACCGGATGCACTATACTTATCTCCATTGGCAATTCTAAGTCATAAGCTTACTAACCCTCTCGAGAATTTTATAAGGCCCTACATACCTAGGGCTCAATTTTCCTTTCTTACCAAATTGGATCACAGCCTTCATGGGTGACACCTTCAAATAGACCCAATCATTGACATTAAACTCAAAGTTCCTTCTCTTAACATCGGAGTATGACTTTTGTCTTTTTCTCCCTTATAAGTTTCACCTTTTATGTAGTATCTATAACCAAGTAGGGTCCTATCAAGTCCATTTCACCACCTTCAAACTAGACTACAAAAGATCTACGTAGTGTCCCATACAAGCCCTCAAATAGTGCCATCTTAATGCTAAAGTGCTAGCTATTGTTGTAAACAAATTTCATAAATGGTAAGTGGTCATCCCAACTCCATTTAAACTGTAACACATAAGCCGTCAACATATCTTCAGGTGTTTGAACTTCCCTCTTGGCTTGCTCATCGATTTGAGGATGGAAATTGATACTTAACTTTACCTTAGTGCCAAGACCCTTTTGAAGTGATCTCCAAAAATGAGAGGTAAATTGAGTTCCATGATTTGATATAATAGGCAATGTAACCCCATGTAATTTTACCAACTCTTGGATATACAACTTAGCATAAGTTTTGTCAGTATAAGTTATCTTGACTAGTAGAAAGTGAGACCTTGTCATTTTATCACCTGTCATCCAAATGGAGTCAAAATTCCTCTTAGTCTTAGGCAAACTGACTAAAAAATACATGTTGATCTTTCCCCACTTCTAAGTAGGGATATCAATGTCTTGGGTTAGGCACCCGACCTTTGATGTTCAACCTTCACTTGTTGATACTTGGGGCATTCAGCCACGAACTTTGCAATGTCCTTCTTTATTCTGCTCCATCAGTATACCTCCCTTAGGTATTTATACATCTTAGTGGAATCAAGATGAATAGAATAGGATGAATTATGACCCCCTTACAAAATTAAGCTTTTCAAGCCATCCATATCCGGCATACACAATCTACTTTGTTAATAAAGTTCTCTATCTCTCTCTTGTAAGAAAACCTCCAATTTACATTACTTTACTAATATCTTCAATTCAACCAAAGTGAGATCAAAATCTTGCTTAAATTTGACATTTTCTATCAATGAAGACTCAGAACCATTCAATACCATCATACTACCATTTTCGGCGTCACTTAGCGTAATCCCTAACCTAGCCAACCTATGAACTTCCCTTGCCAACTCCATTTTTACATCATCAAGGTAAGACACGCTACCCATCAACAACCTACTAAGTGCATTGGCTACCATATTAGCCTTAGCCAGGTTATAATTCACACTTATATCATAATCTTTGCATAGTTCTAACCACCTTCGTTACCTTACATTGAGGTCTCTTTAGGTGAATATATGTTGGAGACTTTTGTGATCAGTTAAAACATATACGCGAACCTCATACAAATAATGAAACCAAATCTTCAATGCAACACACCATGGCTACAAGTTCAAGATCACGTGTTGGGTAATTCCTTTCATGTACCTTTAATTTCCTTGAGGTGTAGGCAATCATCTTTCCAATTTTACATCAACACACAATCCAAACCAACCTATGAGGCATCACAATGCATAATATCCCCTTGATACCCTCTAACAGAGTCAGGATTGGAGTAGAGTTAATCGATCCTTTAGGGTTTGGAAGCTTTACTCCTACTCATCCTTCCACACAAACTGTACTTTCTTTTGAGTCTACCTTGTCAATGGTGAAAAAATGGAGAGAACTCTTCAAGAAACCTCATATATTACTCGACTGGATCTAAGAAACCCTTAATGTATAAAGGAGTCAATAATCTATTCTAATTCTTCTCTTCCTCTATTTTTTTAGGATCAACTTTAATCTCTTCACTGACTATCACAAACCCAAGAAACATTATCTTTTCCAAAAAAAGCTTGCACTTACTAAACTTGGCAAATAATTGCCTCTCTCTCAGGGTTTGCAGCGTAATTCTTAAATGATCAATATTCTCTTTCCTACTCCGAGTATACACTAAAATGTTAAGATAACCACAAAAGCTTCAAGGTAGGGCTTGAACACCCCATAAACTAGATCCATAAATATTATTGGTTTAGTTAGACCAAATGATATAACCAGAAACTTGAAGTGCTTATACCTTGTCCGGAAAGCCATTTTGGAAATATCACACTCCTTCAGATTTAGTTAATGATAATTGGATCGAAGGTCAATCTTAGAGAAATGTCTAGCCCCTTGAAATTGGTCAAATAAGTCATCTATTCTTGGAAGGAGATACTTGTTGTTTATGATTACTTTGTTGAGTTGCCAGTAGTCTATGCACATTCAGAACGATCCATCTTTCTTTCTTATAAAGAACTCCGGAGCACCCCACTGAGACCTACTTGGACTAATGAAACCTTTCTCTAACAAATATTTCAATTGTTTCTTCAACTCATCCAACTTCGTCGAGGCCATTTATAAGGTGGAATGGAGATAGGTTGGGATATCAGGAAGGAGATCTATGCCAAAATCTATTTTCCTTTTGGGAACTAGGAAACTCCTTGAGAAATACATTGAGGATTTATTGACAATAGGAACTAACTCAAGAGATGGAATTTTGGAAGAGACATCTCTAACCCTTACTAGGTGATAGACACACCCCTTGAAAATTATCTTATGAGCTTTGATATAGAAAACAAATCAACCCTTGAATTCTAAACTACTACCCTTCCACTCAAAAATGGAATCATTGGGAAATTGCAATGTGACTCTATGAGTTCGATAATATATAAAAGTATAGGATGCATGCAATTAATCCATCCTAAGGATGACATTGAAATCAATCATAGAAAGTTCTATCAGATCACAAGGGACTCCTTTATGCAAGACAGAAACAATACAACTTCTAGACTCTTTTTTCAACCATCGACTCACCTATAAGAGTATAAACTTTAAAGAGTTAAACTAAGACACTGGGGCACACATTGAATATATTTGCAAAGGAAGGGCATCTAACAATTCATATACATCAATATTGTAAACTTTTAACATACCGATGAAAACATTCAGTATCTCTTCCACTTCTTAGTGGGCATGCAAAGCCTAAAACTGATTGACCCTTGGAGCACCTTAAGCTTTACCATCTTGGACTTGAGGCCTAGCACCACCACTTCTACATTTTATAGCATGATGATTAAGATTTACACATTTGAAACATGTATTAGAGTTAGCTATATATTCCCCTTTGTGGGGGCCTTCCACACTTTGCACAATTTGGGGAGGCTTAAGCACTTAGACACCCTTACTGCTTTGGATTGGGGCCCTTATATGTATTGAACCTTGAAGGAGGAGCATTGGTCAAACCTTGGCCTACTTGCTTTTGACCACCATGATGCTTGCCATGTCCACCATGTCTTTAATGGGAGAATCTACCTCCTTCAACCTGAGTCCTCTGGACTCCCTAGTATGCTCCCTTAATTTTCCCTCTGGACTCCCTAGTATGCTCCCTTAATTTTCCCTCCCTTAAATGTCGATCTCCTTCACAAGCCTAGTCTATCAATTTTTTCACTCCTTGGACACCAACTCTGACACCTCAGAAATTAATTTGGTCATCCTTTCCCCCTTGTTGGCAATAATGAATTTTGTACACTTGGAGAGTTTAGTGAATTTGAGAGAATATTCCCTTACACGTATGTTGCCTTGCTTTAGGTTGATGAACTCTTACACTTTGGCCTCCCTTAGCTACAATGGAATGATTAATCTAAGAAGGCTCTTGAACTCTTCCCATTCAATTGGGCCCACTTCATCACCTATATTCTCAAGACATCAATCATACCATACTTTGTCCATGCCTTTGAGTTGATTGGACACAAGCTCAACCTTTTCTTTCGGTGGTACCCCCATGACAACCACAATCCAATGGGTCTCATCAACGAACTCTACCAAATCCTCATTATTGTTAGAACCTTAACACTCGGGTGGGTTCATCCTTATGAAATCCTAGATCCTAGTTAATGGGGTATGTGCGTAAGGAGGAAGGATAACCTCCCTTTTATCTTGGTAGGTTAGGACTTAGGCTAACATGGTGAAGGTGGAATGGAACTCCTCAGGAGAGACTCCCTCTTTTGGGGGATTTAGAGGGACTGGATCCCCATTCACTTCCTTTAGTGGAGGAGCTATTCTCAATGACAACATCTAGTAAATACGAAAGAGAATGTCACTATATAGGAGTGAATCATGAAGAAGGAAACATTTTCTAGATGCCTCATAGCCTATCACTCATAATTATGGCACGTTCACAACCATGGATAATACTTTATTCAACCCAGTATGTTGGATATTTGTTGACCATTTCAAAACCTCGTACTCTGATACCAAATTTTTTACGACCTAAGCCTAGGACCTAGTCATATCATGGCAAATAAAGGACCTAAAGACACCTCATCCAAGCCTCTTAGTATTGATTAAGCATTCATAGGTATTGAACATATTAACCCAAAATTTAAAGAATAGGGAATGGGACTAAGGGACATTCGATAAATCATTTACAAAATGAAATCAACATAAAACTTCATTCACAATATGTATAGTCATATTCAAGGAGTATAGATCAATATGCAATAAATGATCAATGCATTAGGTGAAAAAACATGATTTAAAGTAACATAAATATCATATATATAACTTTGTGGGAGGAGGACATAATAAGCATTTAAGATCATGTGAGCTACTACCAGAAATCCAACATAACCCTATACGTTGGCACAAAGAGACCACTTGCCAGGTGGAACTCTGTTAACTTATGCATGCATGTCTTATATTTAATTTTTATATTGTGGATCCACTAGACTTAGCCTATAAAGACTCCTGTGGTGGGACATATTTAATGATACAAGAGATTTCTACTAAGATTCCCTTACTGAACCCCACCTCGATGCCCCATTCGGTACTAAGTCAAGTTCCATGAAATACTTATGACATAACCATATACATAGACATTTATAAACCTTGAAACATACTTTAATATCATAGGGGTAGCTCATGAACTTAGGAGTCCACTCAAGTAAGAATTGTTCTTTCATATTAAGGGTCCATCTTTGGTGAGAATAATCATTTTACCATCTTAAACATCATTAATAAAGGGCTTCATATAATGCTTATAATTGTCATATTATTCACAAATGTTCGTAACATACTTGAAGGCCCTTATCATTAATATCCTGCTTCATATAGGAACTTAACTCAAAACTTAGTGGGCTCATACAAGTAAACATAAAAATCATGCAATTCAAGAATATCATCCATTAACATGGTGAAACTCCTCAATTTCAAACATCGTTAAAACAACTCAACTTGTTAAACCAAAACCCTAGATAGGGTCACCATGAAATTCAAAACTTGAAAACTGTATAAATTCATAGCGTATCATTAGATTGCATCATTATAGCAAACATAATTGACAATACATCATTATATCAGGATTTAAGAAAACTCATGAAACCCATCAAATTTCATAACTTAAAGAAAGGGAAAACAAAACATGATTGGACTTTATGGATAAAAGGAATTCACAAATCAACCCCATATACCTGATTAAATGACCCAAAGAAAATTAAAGCTGAAGAAGAAGGCCTGAGAAAGCCTCTAACTGCACTTATCTTTTCTCGAGAGATAGTTTTTCCTTAGAGAATATTTTGGAAATTTGACAAAAGAGTGAATGAGAGTAATAGGGAAGGGACAGGTCCGATATGGGTAGTATTAGTCTGAAGTTGATGTAATACTAAGCTTAGGATAAGGTAAAGGTCAAAAATACCTTCATTAAAATACCATAACCCAAATTATAGACCCAATTTATTAGTTATAAATCGATCCACGAATCGTAAACCATAGGTTTCCTCTTAGTTACATTTTGAACCTATTAAATACGAGTTTGATACTCAATTTATAAGCCCAATTTATGACTCATAGATTATTTTATGGGTCATAAAGTGCAGTCGTGAAACCACCCAATACTTAGAAAAATTTCATATCTTACAATCCTAACCTTAAACTACTTTTTCGGATCGCAAATCAAACCATAACTCATCTTGTTTATTCATTAATCATGATTTAGAAACCCATATTTTGGCCAACCTTTGCCCCTTTCCCTGAACACCTATTTACGATCCATAGTTCTATTTATGGACCATAAATACCCCTTGTACATGGCTCTCATACTTGATAAATTTTCCACCTTGATTGATCCCTTCCCTGAGACTTGCCTACAATCCCTTTTATGAACGACAAACTATAAATAAAGCTTGTACTTTGGTCTAAAATTTTCCAATTTAGCATTCTTTTTACATTTTTTGACTTTTTAACTTATGGGTCCTTACACCTAACATATGGCGCCTCAAATGGAACCATCTAATGCTAGAGTGATATACATTATTATAAGTAACAAAGGAAAATGATCATCCCTATTACCTTTAAAGACGATCATACAAGCTCTCCATATATTCTCCAAGGTCTAAATAGTTCTTTCGACCTAGCCATTTGCTTGTGGATGAAAAGTTGTACTAAGCTTAACCTAAGTACCGCGACCTTTCATAAATGATCTCTAACAGTTAGATTTAAAGATGATAGACTACGGAACTCCATGCAATTTTACCACCTCTCGAATGATATGTCTAGCATAATCCTCAGCTGAATAGGAAGTCTTGTCTAGAAGGTGATATGTTGACTTAGTCATTTAGTCTATAATCATTTATATCTAGTCATGTTGTTAATATGTCTGAGTCAATCCAATGATGAAGTATATATTCAAATTTAACTACTTTAAAGCAGTAATACCAATATCCTACGTCATATCCTCTATTTTCTGATGCTCAACCATAACTTGTTGGCACTTTAGACACTTAGCCACAAGTTCTGCAATATCTTTCTTCATTCTATAAATCATGGTACATCTTAGTAGTTCCTACATGATTAAAATATTTAGAACTATGAGCTTCTACTAATATATGTTGCCTCAATCAATCAATATTTGGAACACACAATTGACTTTGATACCAAAACACATAACTCATCCTTGGGAGAAAGCTTCAATAGTCTTTTCGAGAATACTTTTCTTTAATTTATCAATTTCAGGTAATCTCCTTTCTTTGTCTTAAGATCTATCAGAAAAGACAATTTTGAATAGTATGAATAACAACTCTACCATCTTATGAATCTACCGAACGAACCCAAAATGGGTAAGCTTATAAACATCATGAACTAATTTTTCTTTTCAACTTTAATGTGAGCACACTACCCATGGACAACTTGCTAAGAGCATCTACCCCTACATTGACTTTATGGGATGGTAAAAGACAAATTTACCACTATATTAACTTCATCTGAATTGTATAAGAATCTCATATTATAATCTTTTAACAACTCAAGCCATCTCCATTAGCGAAGAATGAATTCCTTCTAATTGAACACATATTGAGGACTCTTATATTTGGTGAACACATCTACATATAGACCATAAGACAGTGCCTTCAAATACTTAAGGCAACACTATTGTCGTTAATTCAAGATCATGAGTCGAGTTATTTTTCTCATAAGCCTTGAGTTGCTTGGAAGCATATTGCTATGACCTCATCATGTTATATTTACACACAACTTAGGCCTGTTTTGCAAGTATCACAATACACCACAAAATCATCTGAACCTTCTAATAAAACCAAAACTGGATCCATTATTAGTTGAGTCTTCAACTTCTGAAAACTCTTCTCACAAACTTTGGACCATTGAAATTTGACTTTCTTCTAAGTCAATCTAGACAATGGAGAGGCAACAAAGGAAAAACCCTACTACTAATCATATATAGTATCCAACTAAACCCAAATAACTCCCAATATCCAAGGGAGAAAAAGGTCTAGGCCAGTTCTTAGTTGTCTTAATATTTTGAGAATCAACTTACGTGCCCTATCCAGAAACAACATGGCCAGTTCTTAGTTGTCTTAATATTTTGAGAATCAACCTCAATCGAAATTCTAACTTGTTAAACTTAGAAAATAACTAATGGTCTTTAAGTATCTATAAATAATCCTCAAGTTGCTTACATGCTTATCCTCACTCCCAGAACAGACTAAGATGTCATATATCAAGATAAGTACTAACATATCCAAAGATTTTTTGAACTCCTATTAATTCAAAGACATAAAAGTTGCAAGAGAATTTTCTAGTCCAAAAGAAATAACTATAAATTCATAGCGACCATATCGAGTTTGGAAGGTTGTCTTTGGAATATCACAGTTTCTCTAACTCTAAGTTGGTGATTGCCCAATCAGAGATATTATCTAGAGAAACAACTAGCACCTTGAAGTTGGTTGAACAAGTTCTAAATCTTGGGGCTGGAATAGTTATTCTTGATGTAACATTCTACAATAGATGGTAATTGATATAGATTCTAAGAGAACCATCATTCTTGTGCATGAAGCGAACTGGAACACCCCATGGAGAGATGTTAGGTTTGATAAAACCTTTATCTAAAAGGACCTTCAATTGATCTTTCAAATCACTAAATTCAACTTAAAGTTATAATGTATAGAGTAATAGATATAGGCTAGGCATTTAGAAGAAGGTATATAGAAATGTCAATTTCCTTTTCAGGAAAGCTCCAGAAAGATCTGAAGAAGCACTTCTGATAATTCATGTAGATTAGACCTGACTGAAGTGTTGTAGTTTTAAAACTAGAATCCTTAACTCAAATAGGTAGTAGACATAACCTTACGAAATTAGCTTTTCGGCCATAACATAAAAGACAAACAAACTTATAGTAGTCGAGGTACTTGCTTTCCATTCAATAAAGAGCTCATTAAAAAACTAAAATTTAACAACTTTGGTTCTACTGAAGCATAACAAGAAATACAAATAATATATGTAAAGAATGATATCAAAATCAAACATATCTAATTCTAATAGATCAACTAAGGTGATTTTCTGAAAAACTAAAATTGGGAAATTTCTTTCTACCCTCTTAGCTAAGACTTACTCACCAACATGAGTAGAGACCAAAAAAGATTCTAACAAGATTTCGGGACTGATAGCGAAATTCATAGCAACATAATGAGTCATAAATGAAAGATTTGCTCTTATATATAATAAAGCATAACATCAAGATGGAAAACTCATATCATACGAATGATATATAAAGGGAATCCTCCTAATCCTATTAAGTTTTAACAACATAAAACCAACCTTGGTACTATCTGTCATTGTTACTAAATGAGATACCCCACTAAGTTGGGTGACCTATTGAAGTTATAAAAGCATTAAGCTGAGTCCATTAGTGAACATACTTGCCTTGCTTGGACTAATATGCAATCTTCATTATGTACCCTATCATTCCATACATATAACAACCACTATATATTAGCCATGCATTCTCTCGCATGGTTTTAACATACTTCTGACAAATTGAAAAAGAGCCAGCACTAGTGACGATACTTTGAGACTTAGATCCTAGTGCTCTATATTTACTGTATATTGGGACTAGAGCGCCAGTAAAAGAGGGGTCGGACTATAATACTTTTATTAAAATTGAGAATGATTATCTTTTGATTTCTAATAATAGTAGTCCATGTTATCTCTCTGAGTGTTCTTGGTCTACCCAGTAATTTCCTTGACTTTTTCCTTCTTAATTTACTGAGCATGAGACATCAACTGGAGATTTTGATAACTTTCATCACCTTTCCAATCCCACACTCTGATGTTACCCAAGCTATACCTCCTTTTTAAGGTTAAAGTGGTCGTTGACAAGATATAGAACTTAACAAAGGTTAAGGTCGAACCCAAGAGAATATGGTAGAATTAGAGAAATTCAGTTGCAATTTGGGTTTATTAACTAACTTATCTTCCCAAAGAGGGGGTTTGATAATACTAATGAAAGGTAATTCTAATCTAAGACAAGTGTTAAACCAATATGGAGAGGAACTAGGGTTGTGTTCCCCATGATTCCCTAACTCAGTATTACGAGATAATCGAATTCTTTTGTAGTGTATAACATACAGAATGGTAAGTTAAGTTAAACGAACCCTTTGGCCAGGGCGAGAGGTAAATTTCACTATGTAATTTGGTCTATCACCACAGTGTGACTTTACTAACCCCTACCTATTGTCCCAGTACAACCTCCCCTTGGCCTAGTTCGATTAATTAGATGAGAAACATCAATCGAATTTTATTAATTAATTTCTTTTCTTATTCATTACTACCTTGGTCCAAACAGTAATACTTGGTGGGATCTAATGTTGGACACCATTAGAAAGCATTCAAAACAAAGAGAATTAACTAATACATGCATACACACATTTCAAGAATTATGAATTTTCTGATTTTACCTTGTTAGTTATTCATGGTTCCCACAACCCTAATTGTGGATTTAACTACTCATGATAAGCGTAAATGCAAGACATAGGAATTTGGATAACATAATTAAGCACTTAGACAATTGAATTAAGCACAAAAAAATCCAAAGCATCAATTAGAATCACAAAATTGTAACTAGAAGATGAAATTAAAGTTTACGTGTGCTTCTCAAACTCTCCAATGTTTTTATCTGTTGTCTCTTGCTAACTTCGCTGATTCTCTAAGAAAAATAACCTAAAAATATATTTATAGTGTTCAAAATACATATCCAAAACAAAATAGGACAACTGGCTCGACAAACTCCATAAGGTGTTCTATGGGCCTTATAGTGATTTATGGCTCGTAGTCGGGCTTTCGAAAACTGTTACTTTGATTTGGGACTTGTCTTATACGAAATCCCTTATGGCCTATAAAATGTTCTAAGACACATAGGGGGTTTCATCTAATGAAATTTCTACAAGTCTTCACTTTCTGATCCTCAGGGTATGAGACTTGATCTATAACTCGTAAAATGTTCCACGACTTGTCTGCATATTCGTATACCAAACTTCAAAAATCCACCCTTCACTAGAATTTCACATGAAACCTCCTTCACAGCCCATAGAATACTCTATAGGCATAAAGGCTCTCGTGGATCCTCCAATTTAGCAACTTTTGCATATTTTACCTAAATATTGTGCTAACCCTGAAATCCAGCAAAATAAACAGAAAAAACATCAAACCTATTAATATTGCATTGAGAACACACAAAAATCCAAGTTTTAAAGTATCAAAAGTATTGTGTTTTGACAGCATATCAACACACTCAACTTAAAATTGTTGCTTATCCTCAAACAACGGACTCAATCTATATATTTAGCATAATAATACATAGACCTCAATCTAATGGCATACATCTCATCAAACTTAAGCATAAACACCCATACCACTTTTCAAAACACCATAAGATAGCTATCCAACAAACCAACATAGATCAATACATGTGATAATGCAACTATGACAAGTGAGGCAACCATCAACAAGCCACAATCACTCAATAAGTCTGATATTGACAATGCAATGCAAGTGCCCTCATAAGAAGTCCCATATACCACTCATAATGATGTTCTCATGTATAATCTTGGGATTATGCAAAATCACTCACTCTCATAAAAGACATTCATGTATCATGCCCAATACCATATGCTTGCCTTTGTACTCATGACTAAGGCCTTCGACTACTTTGGCTAGGATCACTTTAGGACTTTACAAGCTTGTAACATAGGCTCAATGGACTTTGGTATGATTCTTTGGAAAAATAGTGACTAAAGGCCTTCCTTGACACTGCGTGTTTCTAGATTTTTCCCCTATGAACACTGTTACTTTTATTCCATTCTCCGTTTCTCTTATCTCAAGCTTTTCTGGGCGCTTCCTTTTTATTTTTCAGCTTTGCGCCTTGTTTTATGATTTATTTTTCTTTTTAGCTCATACTAAGGCATCACTCATTTTTTTCTTACATCCAATACATATTTTCCCGCCTTTTCCATGTATTACTAACTTTTCCCCTCTTTTGTGTTTCACTCTTACACCAACCGCCCTCAACTTAGGCTTTTGGCTTGAGTTGAGATGCATATTATCCAACCTCAGAACCAGGGCTATTTTTGGTAGCCAAACTCAACTTAGGCTATTTGCCTCAGTTAAGGTGTATAATGTTTAAGAAAGGACCTTTCAGGATTTTACAACTAAGAAGGCTAGTTCACTTAGGTCTTTACAAGGAAAAGTTACATGTCAGGTTCAAACATTAGGATCAAGGGATATTCTGCACATTTGGTTGGCTATTTAGGCTAAGTGGATTGTTATGAACAATAGCCTAATATCCTTTCCTAATCTGACTAACCCCATGTCTGAATCAGAGTAACAGGGGAAGTTCTAAATTGAAACATAGTGGATGAATTTAGCAAATTAAGCTCATTGTCACATGACACTGATTACATTACCAACACAGACTCTTAAGATCATGCTTTTCATATCAATTTTATCCTCACTTATCAGAACAAGAACTGTCAACACACTTAAACATGCATGGTTGCTATCTAGACTAACTACAAAAAATTTGATGGGTTTTATTTTTCATAAAAAAACACAAAAACACATATATGCCACATATATCAGTACTATATGTTACTAATACTACCTAAATATCCTAAATATACCTGTTCAACAGAAAGTAAATATCCATGGGGAAAAAGAATACAGGCAAGAAAACTCCTAGGATTCAAAAGTTGGGGTACTTATAGGCCAAGGCTACTCAGACTTCACTAAGGCCCATAACTACCCACACCCCATCGAAAAAGAGGTAGATTGTTCTCAATGCACACAATAATGACAAAATCAAGTATCGCGGTCAAAAGGAACATACCTGGGCACTTAAGTGCCATATGTGGCTAAGTCTAACCACCCTCGACCTACATGGTGGCCTCCTCAGTAGTAGCGCAATGATCGAAGGGGCCAACACCCCTCACCCTCTCAAGTTCCTAAGCTTGTCATCTCTCCTTCTCCTGCCTTGACTGTGTCAAGACAAGCTCTAGCTCTTCCTGCTCTATCAGCCCTGCACATAGCCATAATATATTAGGAACATTATCATCAGTGCGGGGCCTCTTCCTGAGGGAAGGCTATAAAGCTTATCAGGAGCAAATAAGTCTACCACTGGTACTGTAAGTGTAGTCTCTATTAGTGTAGCCAATGCTACCAACGCTGCTATTATGTTGGCCTAGAGTCACTGAATCTTTATTTATAGGGCTATCATATCTACTGGTAGGGCCATGCTTAAACTCTACTGGACCCTCTGCTTGAAGGCATCAATATGGGCATCCGTTGCTGAAAGTCTGTCCTGAATAGTAACGACTGTGTATCCCTACATGTGACCCTCAGACTCTCTAATGGCCTAGCGAACCCAGGGCCTAATCTGCTGAACTAACTGAGTCAAGTTGGACTTAACATGGGCTAATCTCTGTGCCATAGACTAAATAGATATTGTAGACATATAAACTATGCCTGCAGGTGCTGTCTGTGATGAAATGCCTGTGGTACAGGAGTAGTAATAGTGGGGCCCCCTCTACACCTGTCTAAATCCATAGGGGCCTCTCCTAGGTGGTAGTAGTAGTAGTGGTGGTCAGTGGAACCTCAAGCAGTGGCACTGGGGCAAACATCTCTAGCATGGGAGCTAGCTGCTATAGTGCTCGCTAAAGTACCACTAGGTTCTCCTCAGCCTTAATCAGGCTGGCATCTAAAGTATGCTGGATCTTGATCAGTAAGTCAAGATAGTGTATACTCTCCACTCTTGACTCTAGACAGAGTTTGTAGATCAAGCATAGGAAGAGGATGGATATAGACCTCTTCAATATCGCCTCATGAATCTGCTCAGTGATGAGGCTGGCCCAATCTACCTCATAGCCAGCTAAGATGCTAGCTACTAGAACTGCACACTCTGGTGTGAAGGTGCTATCTTCAAGCCTCAGCTGGATCTGTGATCTGATAACTTCCCACAAACATCTAGTGGGAAAACTAAGAGAAGCCTTCATAATAAGATCTGAGTGAGTGGCTACCTATACAGGCTCCGAACTCAGCTCGGTAATCAAATTGGCCACCCATCTTATCAAGCGAGCTTGGTGGCTCTGGTCTCTCATCAGACCCAAGTCACTGATTTGTCCCACTTTGTGGCCGAACTCTATAGTAGATCTAGGGGCTAGGAACTTGGGTCCAAATAGAATGATTCAGATGGTACTCTCTGAGATGTCCACCTTGTCGGTTCCTCACTCTAGTTTGCATTAGTCTGGGCTGATCAAAGGCTTCTTCTCCATGGGAAGAGTACTGTGAACTATGGTTGTATAAGATGCATAGAACTCCTGTACCATGGTTGGGGAGTACCTTCCTACTTATTTGGTCAGCCACTGTAGCCCATACACTGAAAATCAAGGACACTATCTAATCTAGCTGAGATGACTCAGGGCTCCTCATAAATGGAGGACGGGCTTGCTCCGCTTAGAAACCTGCATGCCCCTTGTATATATGTTTTACATGCCCGCAACACACCACCAACTGGTAAGAGATATCTAAAGGTGATGGTGATGTTCGAAGTAAGGTAGAGGACTTTGTCTCTGACACATCGCCAGATCCTAACTTTGAGTTTGACTTCTCTCTAGATAGAGTCATCTGCATGGAGCTGCTCTTGTCGTTATCTCCCTTGTCAGATAGGGGAGTACGAATGACAATGGCATATGTCTACCCAAGTATGGACTAGTCTCTATGTGTGGTCTCTTAACTTCTGGGTCAGGCCAGACGTTGAGCTCCTCAAGTGATCCACTAAGTGTGGGGGTCTGCTCCTCCCCCGAGGGCTCATCTCTGAGCCTCCTTTGTAAGACTTTGATATCCTAATGTCTTGCTTTTAGGACTATAGTACCTCAAGCGTACACATTTACAACACTTGGTTAGCACCACAAATCGGACAATAAAATGCAAGAATATATATGACTTAGCAATAGAAACATCTACGAAGGCACCTCTAAGGGCTTAGTGGAAACTACGAGCCATAGAAGGCTTTCAGAGAAATAGTGTCCATAAAATTTGGTTACTAGAATGGTATCTACGATACCAAGTATGACTCCTAGAAGGTTCTGCGAGTCATAAATTGAGTTATAGATGATTCTAGTGTCTGAATCTTGCAGGCAGGGGTCCATGAGACCTATCTACCAGCCGTAAAATATTTTATAACTCATAGAAGGTATCGTCTAATGTGTACCAGAAACTTTATGTATCTGGAATCTCATAAGAGGGGAAATTATGACTCATGGAATGTTTCACGGGCCGTAAAAGACCCTAGTAGACCAGAAAACTCAGTCATATGAGTTTCTAAGTCCATCAATACTTATGCCATATGACTTTTTTGACCTACTCTATCAGCATTGAGGCAATACTCAAACACCCCACATGATTCATAATACAATTCCTAATACCACTGCATAATGATTTACACATATATCCTATCAAAAATCATCAAGCATGTTTTCACAACCCTTCCGACCCCATTTGAACAAATTAACATGAAACACACATTAACCTGCTATCACACACTAAATTCTTCAAACACATAGTCAGCTTATTTCAACAGTAAGTGATTATATAAGTGTCAAATACATTATTCAAAACATATAATAAGGCAACTATACCAAATTTTGGTCAAAACACATATTCAAGCATGAGCAACCATAATTCAATTTTCAATCACATTGATTTGGACTCATGGGTTTGTGTTTAAATTAACCATACCCGATAAATTTTTTTAACCTAATCACAAAATAATTGGTAAATAAAGGATTTTTTAAAGACAAAAAACTTACCAATTTGAGTGATTAAATCATAGAAATTGAAGAAGGTAATGAGACACTAAAATCCCTAGGCTGCCAAAAAAGCTTGCTAAAAAATGGTGGTGGTGCTACTGTCTGTGGTTGGAAAGAGTTGGGGTGGGGTTTAGCTGGGTATATTTTGTAATTAGCGAAAAATTGGGTCAAAATATTTTGACCCTATTATTTATATTTTGACCAGGTCAGTTAAAACTAATTGGCCTAGACACTATGAAACCTCGATTACAGGTTGTATGATGTTTCACGGCCCGCAAATCATAGTTTTGTAGAAAGTTCAAACCCTAGTTTTCAAGACTGGGTTTAACGAACCAGTCTATGAGTTGTAAAATGATGTATGACTCATAGAGTTGGTCGTAGAAACCCCAACACTTAGCCAAAAACTCAGAAAACTTACATGGGTTCCATGAGCCCCATTCACGACCCGTAGTTTTGTGAACGGTCCATACAAGATAGTATATGGGTCGTAGATTGATATATGACCCATACAACTAGTCATAGAGGCACTTCCTGATGCCTTCTCAGCCGAGGATGGCTGACTCAACCCTGCACTTGTACATATTTCACAGAACACACTGTTACCCTATATATAACCAACCCAATGTCCAAAATTACAACCAAAATATGGGAAAATAAACTAACTACAAGTCCAAAAACTAAAAAAAATGAAGCTACAACTACAACTATTACATCAATATCCTTGTGTTTCCTCCCAAGTAGCATTTGATTTATTATCGCGGCACAACACGGACAACTTGATTACTTAGACTTTACCAAGTACCTAAACCTCACTCTTCAGATATTTGGCCTCTTCATTGATTGACAAATATTGAAGATAACCTCTTTATCATTCATAACCTAAAGCTGAGTTGACCAGCTTCCATATCCACTAGTGCTCGACTAGTGGCTAGGTATGACCTTTATAAGATGATTAGGACGTCAAATTTGACTTTGAAATCTAGGATCAGAAAGTCTATGGGGAAATGAATTTTTCAACTTTAACAAGCACATCATAAAGTATCCGTACATACTTCTTCACCATGTGATCAACCATCTGCAACTGCATACTCATCAGAGTAGGGGCTCCCAATCCTAATTTCTTAAAGACTGCAAGGGGCATTAGATTTATGCTAGTACCGAGATTACATAATTCCCTTAAAAACTCCACATTTCCAATGGTGTAAGGTATTCTAAAAGCACCGGGATCTTCTCGCTTTTGAACTAAGAAACTAGTAGCAATTGCACTACAATGTTAAAGCTCTTGGGCAGTATACTTCTTTGTGACCAAGTATTTCATGAACTTTGATACCCTGGTATCTTCTCTAATGTCTTAATGAGAGGGGTATTGATGGAGTGTTGTTTCAGCATGGAGAGAAAGTGCTTAAACTTGCCATCCTCCTTTTCTTTTTAACTCTCTGAGGGAAGGGAGGCGGAGACCTAGGAATAGGTTTCAGCTTTTGTGGCACCCCATCCTTGCCAGGATCATCTCCAATATCCATATCCTTCACTTCAACTATCTCCTCTTGAACATCATTCTCATCTACCGGCATGGGCAGATCAATGGTACTCTTGCTACCATGAGTAGTAACAGCCATTCACTACCCTTCATTCTTTGGATTCTGAATTATTTTGCTAGGTAGTGTACCATTCTGATGCTGATTTAGTTGATTTAACATTTGACCAAACTATTATAGCAAAAAAATGAGATTCAATTTTCTAATTTATACTAGAGATCTCAAATTTCATCCCCTTCAGAGTCTTATCCTGTGTCTCCGCTTTCTTCAACAGATGGCTAAACATCTCTTCAACTCTGGCACTACAAGCACTGGGGTCGCAGTTGTGTGGTGGCACATAAGAACTATTTTTATAACCATCTCTACATCTCCAATTTTCATCTCTATCCTATCCCTGATTTCTGTCATAGTACACTCCATGATTGTCTCTAAAAGCTCCATTATTTTAAAGTTTTGACCTTGGTTTCCTTGATATTGGTGTCAATAGTCTTGATTGGTACCTTGGGTATTGGTTCGAAACCCCCCTATCTGATCAGCAATAAAACAAGTGTCCTCCTCATATTAAAGATCATCATACATGGATGCTCGTAGAGGCTGATGAACAACTGCATTGACTCATTCCTGATTCTACTTCATCATCACCTCCATACCTATATCGATTAGGGAAAGCTCTTGTATAATCCCTTTATTTATTTTATCTTGCTTCGAACCAATACTGACTGCACACAAACTTTCGGTGGATGCTTTGTCTCTTTGGCCCATGCATGATTGGTCTTGACCACTCTTTCCATCCTTTCTGCAATCCTTATAAATAGTTAATCTACGAACATGCCCCCATACTAGTTTCAGCACATGCTTGACTATTCTCATTCAAGGAACGATAGAAGATCTCCACCAAAGCATCATCAACAATTTTATGGTTCGAGACACTCCTCAAGCACTTAGTGAACCACTACTATATAGTACTAATCGAGACACCAAGAAGTTGCTCAAAGTTGTTGATTTAGTCTTTCAACTTGAGGTTATTTGTTCTTGAAAAATACCTTTCTAAAATGGTCTTCTGTAACTTAGTCCAACTGGTAATCGAACTCTGCGGGAGCTCAGATATCTATAGTGCTACATTGCCTGTCAGAGATAATAGGAATACACAAAGTCCCACAACATTTATAGACAGATTCTGTGTTCCTATTACACTCTTGTAGACAAATCCAATGTTATGTAGATGACTATGCAGATACTCTGATTGTAGGCCCGTGAATAACCCACAATTCTGCAATATCTGAAGTAACCAAATTGAAACTATGAACTTTCTGTTAGCCGATAATGATTGTAGCACAATAGCTCTAATAACATCCATAGCCATAGGTTTCAGCTGATATTGATTTCACTGATAAGCTTTGATATTGAAGTCCTATGGCAGTGGAGAAATGTCCTAAAGAGGAGGTGGGTTGCCATTGTTGGCATTCTAATTGTTAGACCCCCTTTTTCTTTAAATTAAGGATAATTATACAATTGGGAAATATTGTTGTGGATGTCGTATAATTGAAACTTAAGTATAGTGTCTTTTGCATATCTAAATTTCACGGAGGTCTTCCT
>JAOTQJ010149883.1:3019-32428 GCA_025642045.1 Solanum sejunctum
CTCTGGCATTTTTTCTTCTAACAGATTATTGTCATCAACAAATATATGACAATATCAAGCAATGTATTCCAATCCTCCTTCAATCTTCATTTGACATGAGGCATTAAGCTCACTCAAGGCTGTAATATGATACGAGGAGACTACACTTTCTTTATCTTCCTCAGACTCCTTGGTGTAAACCACCCTGTGATTCTTGGCCATTAGTACCTCTTCACCTGAAACCTTAAATTCCACTTTTTGCTTCATCCTAGAGGGAAATGTGCTTTGGATATCCTTTTGGATAGGCGGAGAAAATGTCATCGCCCTTAGGTATCTTCTCTGGTGCTTGCTATTATTTTTCTTCAATTATCCCAACCTCTCAAATATAGAGGTTCTTGTAGTAGGTCTTCCAAGTCCATCAAAGATAAAAATATGTTTATTAGAAGAAGAAGACTTGTCTTCTATAGTGATATAATTGCTACATATCCTTCTTATGGAGATGTAAAATGGTGATGGTTGGCTCTAGCCTAAACAGTCATGTGCTTGCCTGGTGATATCTTTTTATAGAATTTTCCTAAATTTAGATGCTCATTAGGGTTATATCCAGCCTTATCCAATAACTTATAAGCATTTAGATCCAAGTCTTTTGTATGTTTGGTAGGGAGAGGCATATTTTGATGTGGATTTTATGCCATAAACTTTCCCAGTAGCTTTGATGACAAGTAGATTGCATCAATACGCTTGATAGGAAGAGTTAGCCCTCCCACTACATTTCCTTGAACATCATATAATTAGCCCATCTCTTCTTTTTCCTTCAGAACATAATGGGGTATAAAAGTTGACTTCTTTTTTGAGGACATGATCTTCCCTTTATTTGGACAGGAATCAAGCTCACCAATATAGACCTTGACCTTTTTAACAACTGCATTAGTCCTTTTGCTTTTAAATGAATTGGACACGATCAATTTGACATCATCAAGATTTTCTTCCTTTATCACGTACCTCTTCAAGTAGAAGTTTACATCATCAAAGTGTGACTCAACTTCACTGAAAAGATTATCATCATCAACTATATTTTCCTTTCAATTCCATCTTGAAGACACTTCAAACATTGATAGTAGAAGAATGGGAATTGAAGATACTTCAAATATTTATAGTAGGAGGATGAGACAATTTTGTTTTCATGTACCTGTAATACCTCTCACGTGCCTCGAAAAAATGCCTTGTAGTGTATTTGTTAGATATCTCAAAATTTGTGCGTGATGTGCAAATTTGACTTCCTATTCAGTTTTAGGGGGCGAATTGTGTAAGAAAGGGGTTGTGTTTAATTTTTACATGACCCATAGTGAAAAATAATTTTGGGTGATTCAGAGCTTAACCATAATAGTATGCGACTAGTCCGCGTAGTGGACATGTCGCCTACTCGTCAAAAAATAGGCTAAACCCATTCCTGGACTAAAACAAGCAAAAAATTGAACTTTGTGCAAAAATGTACTTTACCATAACAAGTCTGCATTGTGGACTTATCGTGCACTAGCTCAAAATATTCCTTAATTTTTTGTATTCACTTAAGGGCAATTACATAATAACCCAATGCTTATATAGATGGGAGACCCTTATTCCTTAGCTATTTTTTAGCCCTAAAACTCAGGAAAACCCCTCAAAATCTTCTCTAAATCCTTCATTTCGTCTTAAGATTTTAAGAACTAGTTTGGATTCCAAGAAAGCCAACTGAAGCCTCAAGACTTCAACAAGTTCTTCTTCAAAAAAGTCTAAAATTAAAGGTATGTGGACTTCATTCATGGGATTTCAACAACCCATAAAGCCAATCCTTTTTGTTTACCAAATTTCATGAAATTTAAGGTTGAATACTTTATGGGTAAATGTTACTATGCATTATATACATGATGTAAGTTTAAATTCTTCAAGCAATGATTTGATTATGCTTGAATACCATTGGGATTTGATATTATGATGGATTTTATGATACTAAAGCCATTCACCTTATGAGTCCAGGAAAGTTGTGAAGAACTCATGAACTTTAGTTGGATTCTATTGTATCCAAATTGGGGTTTTTACTACAATGTTGGTGGGTTGATTTTTAATGACTTTTAAATAAATAAATTTCACTTCTCTCATGTCTTATACTCTTTAATTGCATAATTTTAAGCATATGTACACACACACCCCATTATTTGACAAAAGTTATATGATAAGTCTCTTAAATTGTTAAAGCCCTTATGGCAAGATATGGGAATTATGAATATAAATGCTAAAGGACTATTATGCATGCTATGAGCTCATGAGAATGTTACAAATGTATGAATGATATGAATCCCTTCCTTAATATTATGATTTGAGTGTTTGATGAGCTACTCTTATGATGCTACCATGAGTTGTGAAATTATGTAAGCTGTGAATATGTATATGAATTGAGTATTTCATAGTATTGTCGACATAGAGTCGAGCGGACCTTGGTTGGTATCTATTGTCCCGTAACTATGTGCCACCATAGGGTATTGTTTGATATCTACCAAAAAGGTCATACCGAAAGGTAGATTACATAATAATCCCTACCAAAAAGAACATATTGTAAGGAAGACCATATCTTAATACCTACCAAATTGGGCATGCCATAACGTAAACATATATTGTGTCAAGTACCTGAAAAGGTTATGCCTTAAGGTACGTATATCTTGAGACACACTCCAAAAAGTCTATGCCATAAGATAAGGACAATACTCTCCGAAAAGGTTATATCATATGGTGAGTGGATGGTTTACCTTGGCATAGTAGAGCACTCCATTTTTGATGTGGACTGAATACTGGGATTCCAAGTAGTAGCTCACTTGGTATTATTTATAAATTATGGTCCCTTCCCATCTATGTATGATATGTCACATGATTTAACTATTCTTCATACATGTTTTGGCTAAAGCATTGATCATTTATATCATATTGAGCGTATATCCATTTATTATGAATATGCATATTGTTTAATTATGGATTATATTCCCTTGTTGCATTGCACCCTACATACTTTGTACATTCCAAGTACAATGTAGGGACTGGAGCTCCTATCCATCCTCCTCCTCCACGTGGCTAGTCGAACTATTGGGACAATATCCACTTCCTTTCATGCTTTTGTTAAGACTTGACTATATTGGATATTTATCTTTTAAGGGTGAGCCTGCTAGATGTCTTAGCCCCAGTTCTATTCATACTAGAGTTATTGATGGATATGGATAATTCTGTATTGAGTTTGACTCTTATTATGTTTATTTAACTATGGAGGACCTCCCTTAGTCCCTTTATCCCCTCCTATGCTTGTTATATGTTAAGGATGTGATGAAAGTCCCAAGTGCCTATAACATCCCCACAGCGGGAGCCATACTTACCCGCCGCTCATACTTTATTTGTTATGTGATTCATGCAAATCCTATTCCTTGTAACATCCCCATAGCTTGAGTCCACAGTCCCACTTCCCTTAGAATTATTTGTTACCTGCCTGTTGTATTATTATGCTTTTGCAACCAAGGATGTCCAAACGATATGCTAAAAGGCTTGTCTAAGTTTTTTTTAGGGTTCCCATTCACTGTGTCATATCTAGGCCCTAGGCTTATTAGGTTTGTTAATGGTCCTCTGAAATCTAACATACCGCATCAAGCAGAGTCATGTTCATAGTTATGAAATGCTCCACAACTATGAATAGAAGGCTATGAGGCATCTTAGCAAATTGTTCACTTCTTCATGATCTATGTCCTGCTTTAGATTTAACTTAAGGTTTCCTTGTAATGCCTCTAAGGAGAATGGCAAAAAAGATCTCTCACGCCTGAGGAGAGTCCGGCCCCTCTAGTTCCTTAAGATCCCCAAGAGAAGGGGTCATGCATGCCAAATACCAGAATGTCATTTCTATGTTTGCACAAGCTATGACCAACTAATTAAAACAAGGAGCCTAAGATCCTCATGTCCCCACGCTAATTCATGAGTAAGGGATTTTACGAGAATGAAGCCTCCAGAGTTTTATGGCTCCAAAATGGAAGAGGAACCCTAAGAATTCATTTATGAGATTTTTAAAGTGCTTGATATTATAAGGGTGAGTTTGGAAGATAAGTTAGAAATTATGTCCTATCAATGCAAGGGCCTTACGAAAATTTGGTTTGCTTAATGGAAACTAGAGAGGGAGAACAATGATCCCATCCCATGAGAGGAATTTAAGGCCACCTTTCTCAATTGTTTCTTCCCTGTTTAATTAAAAGAGGCAAAGATGATGGAGTTCATAAATCTCAAATAAGGCTCCATGAGTGTGAGGGAATATTCCTTTAAGTTCAACAAGCTCTCAAAATATGCTCATCACTTGGCTGCTGACTCTAAGGCGAGGATGACCAAGTTTGTGTCAAGGGTATCCAACTTAGTAAGTGAAAAATATTGCACCGGTGTATGCTTGTAGGTGATATAGACTTATCTCGGCTCATGACTTATGCCGAGCAACATAAAGAGGAGAAACTTAGGAAAAAAGGAGTGGGGAGTCCAAGAGGGCTCGGTATAATGATGGATTTTAAGGTACTAAGGGTGGTCACTTCTAACAAGGTCACAAATTCCAAGGCCAAGGATCCTCTAATGCTCAAAGCCAAAAATTTGCAAATGATAAGGTGCCTAACCCAAAGGCTCAAGGTGGAAAAGGTGGAGTGACTCATCCTAAGTGCCCAAGATATGGGAGAAATCATGGCACCACATGTTGTACGAACACGAATGAATGGTTTGCGTGAGGTAAGATGGACCACAAAGTTGTTGATTATCTATATGCTCAAAATAAGGGTAAAGATGGTCATCCTCAAGATCAAGATGCTCATGTTGATCAAAGGACACAAGGAGGCCAATAAGGGGGTGCTCCACATCACAATCGGTTTTATGCTCCTTAAAGGAGATAAGGAGTGGAGGAGGTGCCAGATGTTGTTACCGATATGTTAAAGGTTTTTCATTATGATGTGTTCACTTTATTAGATCTGGGTACCACTCTTTCTTCCATTAGTCCTGATGTTACTAATAAGCTTCATGTGTGTCCCGAATTTTTGTGTGAACCCTTTAATGTATCTAGCCTCATTACTGAATCTTTTATTGCTAAAAGAGTGTTTACGGGTTGTCCCGTGTCTTTATTGCATAAATTCTTACCTTATGATTTTGTTGAACTTTACATGGTAGATTTTGACATTATTTTTAGGATGGATTGGTCACATGCATATCATGCTTCTATTGATTGTAGTATATGCAAGGTTAAGTTCCAAATTCCTAATGAGGCCATCTTTGATTGAGAAGGTCATAATTTTGGTGGTTAAGGGTAGGTTTATATCTTATATTAAGGCTCGAAAATTGATTTCTAAGGGTTGCATTTACCATCTTTGAGGGTTAAGGATGTTGAGTCTAAAGTCCCTCTTATTGAGTCAATTCTGGTGGTATGAGTTTCATGATGTCTTTCTCGATGAGATTCCTATTATTCCTCCTAAAAGGGAAATAAAATTTGGTATAGACCTCCTTCTCGACACAAATGCATTTCAATTCCCCTATACCATATGGCCTCGGTGGAGTTAAAGGAGTTAATTTATTAGAGAAGGGTTTCATAAAGCCTAGTAAGTCAACTTGGGGTGCACTAGTATTGTTTGTAAGAAAGAAAGATGGCTAACTTAGAATGTGTATCGACTACTGACAACTCAATGTCACTATAAAGAACAAGTATCCCTTGCTAAATATAAATGACCTATTTGATGAACTACAAGGGGATGCTCATTTTCCTGAGATTTATCTTCAGTCTGGAAACCACCAGATTAGGGCGAGGGGGTGTGATATTTCCCAGGTGACTTTTCAAACTATATATGATCATTTTGAATTTGTAATGATGTCATTTGGCTTAACGAATCCACCGACAATATTTATAGATCTCATGAATAGGGCCTTTAAACCTTACCTTGACATGTTTGTGGTGGTCTTCATAGATAACATATTGTTTTACTCCTGAAGTGAAGAAGAGTATGTGAATCATTTGAGGGTAGTATTGCAGACTTTGAGGGATAAGAGGTTGTTTGCTAAACTTGATAAATTTTGATTTTGGTTGAAAGAAGTTGCATTATAGGTCATGTGATGTTGGGTGAAGGAATAAAAGTGGACCCTAAGAAGACAAAAGTGATAAAAAAATTGGCCTAGGACCTTGACTCCAACGGACATTAGGTGTTCTTGGGCTTAGCGGGGTACTACTGAAGATTTGTGAATGATTTCTTGTCAATTGCTTCCCCTTTGTCAAAATTGACACAAAAGAAGGAAATATTTGTTTGGACCAATGAATGTGTAAGGAGTTTTCAAACTTTTAAAGACAATCTTACATCTGCTCCTATTTTGTCTCTATCGGAAGGGTTATAAGGGTTTGTGGTTTATCGTGACGCTTTAAAGGTTGGTTTGGTCTGTGTATTGATGCGAAGTGGCAAAGTTATTGTATATGCTTCTCAGAAACAAATGGTACATAAACATAATTATCCCATCCATGATCTTGAATTTGCGGTCGTGGTATTTTCTTTGAAAATATGGCATCATTATTTGTATGGGGTTCATTTATATGTATTCACCAACCATAAGAGTCTCCAATATGTGTTCACACAAAGGGATCTTAATTTGAGGCAAACAAGGTAGTTAGAACTCCTTAAGGATTATGATATGAGTGTGCACTATCATCTTGGAAAAGCTAACATTGTCACTGGTGCTCTAAGTAGAGTGTCCATGGAAAGTGTAACTTATTAATGATGGAAGTAAGGAATTGGCTAGAGAAGTTCCCCTGTTAGCTAGGTTGGGAGTTAGGTTGAATGAAGTTGAAAATGGAGGTGTGGTGGTTATTGATGGTTCCAAATCTTCTTTGATTAAAGAGGCCAAATCCAAACAAGACCTTGACCCCTCCTTGCTAAAATTGAAAGCTTCGGTGAACGATGGTAGAATGGAGGTTTCCTCCAAAGGGGGGGATAATCGTTAGATACCAAGGTATGTTGGGTTTGCCTAATGTTGATAGGTTAAGGGATTTGATTTTGAAAGAGGAATATAATTCGTCCTACTCTATTCACTCTGAATCTACAAAGATATATAGAGACTTGAGGGAAATGAATTAATGGGGTGATATGAAAAGAGATACTGCCATGTTTGTAGCTGGTTGTCACAATTGCCAACAAGTCAAAGCCAAACATCAAAGGCGACGTTGCCTAGACCAGGACATAAAAATTCCTACATAGAAGTGGAAAGAGATCAATATGGATTTTATGATTGGTTGTCATGACCCAAGCCGAGGGCATAGACGTGGCATAGCGAATGGAGAATCTGAAGGAATCCCAAATAAGCCTCTTAACATATTAAGCACACATCCTTAGTCATGAAAGCAATATAAATACAACAAGAATCTCTATAACTTGGGCTAGGCCACCCGGCCTGTAATGTTCGGCTTTCCCTTGTTGGCAATTGTTACATCTTGATATGAATTTAGCAATGTCCCTCTTCATACCACCCCACGAATACACCTCCTTCAAATCTCTATACATCTTTGTAGAATTGGGGTTAATAGAATAAGATGAATTACAGGCCTCCTTCAAGATCAATTCTCTCAAGTTATCCACATTTGGCACACACAATCTATCTTGGTACCTAAGGCCACCATCTCCCCCTTGGGAAAAACCTCCACTTTACCATTTCTCATCAAGGCCTTAAATTCTAACAAGGCAGGGTCAAGTTCTTGTTTTGCCTTTACCTCCTCAATCAAGGAAGATTTAGAACCATCAACAACCACTACACCAACATTATCAACTTCATCCACCCTAACCCCTAATCTATCCAATCAGTGAACTTTTCCATCCACCTCTTTGCCACCATCATCAGCATGCGCTAGACTACCCATAGACACCCTACTTAGAGCATAGACCATAACATTAGCTTTGCCGGGGTGATAATGCACACTTATATCATAATCTTTAAGGAGTTCTAACCACCTTCTTTGTCTCAATTTTAGATCTTTTTGTGTGAACACATATTGGTGACTCATGTGGTCGGTAATCACATAAACATGAACCCCATACAAGTAGTGATTCCAAATTTTTAAAGCAAATACCACGACCGATAATTCAAGATCATGGGTGGGATAATTCTTCTCATGCACCTTGAGTTATCTAGAGGCATATGCTATCGCCTTACCAATTTGCATCAAAACACACCCTAAACTAATTCTTGAGGCATCATAATATACAACAAACCCTTTCAACCCTTTTGGAGACAAGATAGGAGCGAAGACAAGCTTATCTTTCAAAGTTTAGACACTCTTTTGACATTCATCGATCCACATAAATTTTGCTTTCTTTTGTGTCAACTTAGTCATAGGAGAAGCAATAGAAGAGAAACCATTTACAAACCTCCGACAATAACCCGCCAAACTCAAGAAACTTCTAATGTTCGATGGAGTCAAAGGTCTAGGCCAATTTATATTCACCCCCGTTTTCTTAGGATCCACCTTAATGCCATCACCCAACACGACACATCCTAGAAAAGCAACCTCTTTCAACAAAAACTCACATTTTTTCATATTTAGCATACAACCTTTCCTCCCACAAAATTTGCAACACCACCCTCAAGTGATTCACATGCTCCTACTCACTATGAGAATAAACCAAGATATCATTAATATAAATCACCACAAACAAGTCAAGGTAAGGTTTAAAGACCCTATTCGTAAGATCCATAAATATAGTCGGTATATTAGTTAACCCAAAGGACATAACTACAAACTCAACGTGCCCATACCTAGTCTGAAAAGCCATCTTGGGAATGTCACACTCCCTCATTTTTACTTGGTGATACCTGAACCAAAGATCAATCTTAGGAAAGTGACTAGCCCTTTGAAGTTGATTGATCAAAAAGGTCATCAATCCTTGGTAGAGGGTACTTGTTCTTTACGGTGACCCAATTAAGTTGCCGGTAATCAATGCATATTCTAGGAGAACCACCCTTTTTCGTCACAAACAACACCGATGTACCTAAAGATGACTTAATAGGCCTTATAAAACCCTTCTCCAACAAATCCCTCAATTGCTCCTTCAACTTCGCTAGGGCCATATGGTAAGGGGGAATAGAAATGGGTTGAGTATAGAGAAGGAGCTCTGTACCAAAGTCTATTTCCCTTTCAGGAGAAACACTGGGAAGCTTATCGAGAAAGACATCAACGAACTCATTAACCACCAGAACTAACTCAATTGCATGGACCTTGGACTCAACATTCCTAACTCTCACAAGATGATAGAGACAACCCTTAAAAATTAACTTTTGGGTTTTGAGGCAAGAAACAAATCTACATTTGACCACCCATCACAACTTTTCCACTCTAGGACGGTTCATTAGGGAGTTGGAATTTTACCCTATAGGTTCTATAATCAATAGAAGCATAATATGCATATAACCAATCCATCCCAAGAATGATATCAAAATCCACCATATCTAACTCAACAAAATCGCAAGGCAAGATTTTATGCAAGATAACACGGGATAATTTCTATAGACTCTTTTAGCAAAAATGGACTCACTAATGGGGGTAGAAACTTCATAAGGTTCACACAACAATTCGGGATTAACATGAAATTTTTTGGCAACAAATGGAGTAATATAAAAAAAAGAGTGGCACCGTGGTCTATCAACATTGGCCACCTTATCTACTTGTCTCCCTTGAAGAGCATAGAATCTATTTTGCCTTGGAGCACTCCCTTGTTGGCCTCCTCTCCACTTTTAACCTGCATTTGCACCTTGTCCTTATGGACGACCATCTCTATCTTTCATGTTAAAATGAGGATAGTCAATCACCTTATGATCTACTTCTTCACAACCATAGCAAGCATTAGAGTTCTTCAAACATGGGCCATTATGGCTCCTACCATATCTTTGGCACATAGGGTTAAGAACCACGCCACCACCACCTTGGAACCTTGGGTTGTCATTAGCAAACCTCCTATTAGTAGCATTGGATGACCCTTGTCCTTGGAACTTGTGGCCTTGAGGAAACTAGCCACCTTAGAATTTCAGAATCCACCTTCAAAATGAGACCTCTTGGACTCACCACTTCTTCTCTTTCTAATCTTTTCCCCTTTAGTTGTTGGGCATATGTCATGAGACTGTACAAATCCATATCGCTTATTAGTATGGTGGTATGATACTCCTTATTTACCAAGTCAGATATACCCCACACAAACTTGTTCATCCTTGACCTCAGCTCAGCAACCAATTGTAAGGCATACTTGGAGAGTTGGTTGAACTTGAAGGCATACTCCATCACATTCATGGAACCTAGCTTAAGGTTCATAAACCCCATTATTTTAGCCTCCCTTTACTTGATAGGAAAGAACCGGCTAAGGAATACGTCTTTGAACTCCTCCCAAGGAATAATATCATCATCTCTCCTCTTCGACTTATATTGTAAAAACCAAATTTGAGCTATCCCTTTGACTTGATAGGATGCCAACTCTGCCTTTTCCTTCAAATTGACCCCCATAATATATAGCACTTTGTACACCTCATTGGTGATCTCTTATTGATCCTCATCTGCCTTAGATCCACAGAACTCTGGTGGGTTCATTCTTGTGAAGGTCATCGCCCTAGAAGCCAGAGTGGGAGTATGAGGGGCTTGGACCCCTTGGTGAATTTGGTTGGTCATAGCATGAGCCAACATTGTAATAGCATCTAGGAACTCATCTTGGGCCACTCCTCCACCTTGAGGAGCTTAAAGAGTGGGAAAGGCTAGTTGCTCCTTAGGTATACGGGCTCTCCTTAATCTCCCTCTTGGAATTGGCATGATCTAGAAGAGCAAAAAGCATTTGTTAGCAGAAAATCCTCACACTTACATCTAAAGCATGATATACACTATGAAGAAGTGAAATATTTCCTAAAATGCCTCATAGCCTCACATTCATAGTTGTAGTGCGCTTCACAACCATGAATAAGACTCTAATTGACATGGTATGTTGGATTCTAAGGACCAATAATAACTTAGTGCTCTAATACCAAGTTTTTCATGATCCAAGCCTAGGGCCTAGACGTGACATGACAAATGGGGAACCCGAAGGAACCCCAAACAAGACTCTTAGCATATCAAGCACACATCGTTGGTCGCAGAAGCAAAATAAATATAACAAGAGATATAAATAAGAGAAACAGGACTAAGGAAAGTCTTTGATAATTATAAAATACACAAGAGTCAAGCTCATAGCATAAGTACATAAATTATTCCAACAACACCTCTAACATAGATTGGAGTAGGGGCCAAGACACTTTCCAGGCTCACCCTCATAGTATCAAGTGTTCAACATAAAGAGATATCAAATTATAAGAGTAGCATAGCCAGTGTCACCAGACTTGAGGACTCACCAAAGCTTATCTTTTGAAATGCCAAAACTAGCCATGTGGAGGGTGATCGAGATTGCTATAATTCCTGCATGGTAACATCATGAAGGCATAGAGTATGTGTTAGTACTTTTGAATATACTAAGTATGTTAGATGCAATGCAATAAGACATAGGCCAACATTGTCAAAATGAATAGTCATAAGCAATGGATAGGTATAATATCAATATGGAATGCATGATCAATGTTTGAGGTAAAGCATGCTTGTATATCATATAACTTGCAAATACAGATTACATATGTGGGAAGAGACCATAACCAACATAGACCAGGCAAACTATTACTTGAAATCCAAGGCATGTCACCCCCTTGGGAAGGTGATTGAGGTATACACCTCTTAAAATGGTGGTATGGGGATTTCACCCCACCAATAAGGTGGTCGAGGTATCTACCCCTCAACATGGTAGTATGGGCATGTCACCCCCAACAAGGTGGTTGAGGTATATACCCCTCAACATGGCAGTATGGGCATGTCATCCCCCATCAAGGTGGTCGAGGTATCTACCCCTCAACATGGTAGTATAGGCATGTCACCCCCCAACAAGGTGGTTGAGGTATGTCACCTCCTCAACAAGGTGATTAGGCATGTCACCCCCCCCCCCCAAAACGGGGTGTGGTAAACTTGCAACACTATAGATATGTTTTATGAATTCAATGCATAAATACAATCCCTTAATCATTACAAAGTCACTTGACTTATAAACCATGTAGTAGTTCATCAATAACTTGAGAATCATTGTTAAGATATTTTACCAAACACTTGGTGGGTGTGTAATTAGTTCAAAATCATGCAATTCAAGAGTGAAATAATATGATAAAACTCAATGTAAATCAATCTACCAACACATAGTAAAATCTCATGTGTGACACCTTGAAATCCATCATCAAATCTCATAATAGATCATGGTTTCATAGCTCAAAACATGCATAGTCTCAATAGATAAAACCAATTCATAGTATAGGCTTGAAATAGATAGACGTGCGTAATGAATATACATTTCATAAAACCCTAATATAATTTATAATCCAAATTCATAATAAGAGATACCCATAGATGATACAACTTGAAAACATGCAATTTTCATATAAAGGGAGATTGGGCTCCATGGGTGAAAGGACCCAATGGATGAAACCCACATACCTTAAACTTAGGTTTTCTTGATGTGAACTTAAAGGAGACTTGAAGCTTGAATGGAGTTCTTGGGATATGGAATTAAGCATGGGACACTTGAATTTGGATAAAATATTTGGTGAAGTATTGCAGAGGGTTTTGAGAGGGTCTTGAGTGATATAGAGTTGAAAAAATGGCTAAGTGTAGGTACTTTTATGCATAAGTGAGCATGGGGATATGGACCCCAAAGCCCTTGGGCCTAAATTAAAAACCAAGGAAAACCTTACACTGGTATGCATCTGGTCTGTGACGCGAACCAATCGCGAAGGACAGAATTACACTGATCTGCGCCCAGTCCGCATCATAGTTTGGTCGCAAATGCACACTGGATAAGAAAATTTTATGAAAATTATATTTCACTATAGGTCCTCTAAAATTGGTGTTATACCTATTTATCACTAAATTTTGCCCCTTGATCGAGAATATAAAGTTGAATTTTTGATATCACGCACGAATTTTGAGATATATAAAAATTATGATTATGGACATTTTCAAAGCACAGTTTTAGGGCGTTTTGGGGGCATTTCATTGGTTTGCCAAGGACTAGAAATCCTTTTGATTCTATTTGGGTTATTATTGATAGAATAACAAAATCGGCTTGCTTTCAACCAGTTAAAATAATATATGGTGCTGAAAATTATGTCAAGCCATATATTCATGAGTTTGTTAGGTTGCATGGGATACTATTGTCTATTATTTTGGATCATGGTCTTGAATTCACTTCTCACTTTTGAAGATCGTTTCAAAAGGGTCTTGGTATCAAAGTCAAGCTTAGCACAGCCTTTCATCCTCAAACGGATGGTATAGCTGATAGGACAAGTCAATTTTTTGAGGATATGCTTAGGACTTGTGCTTTGGAGTTAAAGAGTTGTTGGGATGAAAATCTTCCACTCATTGATTTTGCTTACAACAATAGTTATTACTCTAGTATTGGAATGGCTCCCTTTGAAGCTCTATCTAGTAGGCCTTATAGATCCTCGATTAGGTGGTTTAATGTATGGGAAAATGCCTTAATAGGCCGAGATTTGGTCACGAAGGCTTTGGAAAAGATGAGGTTGATAAGGGAGATATTGAAAATGGCTCAAAGTAGAAAAAAGTCCTACTCTGATGTGAGGAGAAAAGATGTTGAGTTTGATTTTTATGATTAGGTGTATTTGCAAGCCTCACCCATGAAGGGCATGGTACGATTTGGAAAGAAAAGAAAGTTGAGCCCAAGGTTTGTAGGGCCTTATAGAATTTTGAGGAGACTAGGTAAGGTTGCCTACGAATTGGAGTTGCCTATAGAGATAAGTATAGTTCATCCAGTCTTTCAAGTATCTATATTGAGGAAGTGTGTCAATGACCTAAGTTCTATAGTGCCTTCAGAAGTTGTAGGTGTTTTAGAAGATAACTTGACCTATGAGGAGGTCCCAGTGGAAATATTAGATAGGCAAGTGAAGAGGCTGAGAAACCAAGATGTGGCATCCATCAAAGTCCTTTGGAGGAATCAACAAGATGAAAAAATCACCTATAGTGTATTTCTTGGATATCTCAAAGTCCATGCATGATTTCACAGATTCGACTTCTTATTCAGTTCCATAGGGCAAAATTATGCAGGAAAGGAGTGGTCTTCAATTATTAGATGACCTATAGCAAAAATTAAATTTTTTAGTGATTCTTGGATTAACTAAAAATGTATGCGACCAGTTCGCATCGAGGACTTATCGGCAAATAGTTCAAAAATGGCCTAAATCCACTCATGGGAAATTAGGGAACAAATTGAACTTCGCGCGAAAATATACTACTCTGTAACAAGTCTGCATCATGGACTTATTGAAACGCCCTACATGTGCTTCAGAAAGCCTACAATCGTAATTTCCATATATCTCAAAATCACATGAGATATCGAAAATCCAAAGTCATATTCTTGATCTACGGAAAAATTGAGCGGTTAATGGGTATAACCCAAATTTTAGAAGACCCGTAGCAAAAAATAATTTTTGCTAATTTTCAAGAAATAGTGTTGTCCGCACCCAGGCCGCGACATGCTGGGGTGTGGAGTAGTGCAAATGTTGCCTCGTGTTGGGCCCAAGTCGCGCCAAGGATGTGGACTCGTGTAACTTTTTCCTTGGTTTTTCTATTTCGGCGAAGGGCATTGGGGTTATAGCTCCATACCAATTTAGACGTAAAATCACCCATACTTAGCCTTGCTTCAATTTTATATCACTTAAAATCCTCTCACAAACCTCTCCAAGACTTTACCAAATATCTCATTCAAATATAAGGATCTCAATCACAACTTTCGGACTCAAGGATTCAATCCAAGACTCAAGTTTCCTTCAAGCTCATATCAAGAAAACTCAAGTATATGGGTTTCATCTTACTTTTTATGAAAAATTTCATGATTTCAAGTTGTATTACCTATCCGTATCTATTTTTATGAATTTTGAATGAAAGTTATATTGGAGTTTTATCAAGTATTGTTGGTTATACATGAATATCTATTTTAAACTTATACTATGAGTTGAACTTTATCTATTGAGACTATGCATGATTTGAGCTATAAAAAGTTATGAACTATGATGAACTTTTGAGATGAACTTCATGATAGTCATGAAAAGACCCCAAAAAGTGCCCTGAAAATGTGCCTCGAAAGTGCCCAAAATCATAATTTCATACATCTTAAAATTCATGCATGATATCAAAAAACTGACTTTATATTCTTGATCAGGGGGTCAAATATAGTGGGAAATAGGTCTAACCCTATTTAAGAGCAACCGTATCAAAATTTGGAAATTGCATGAGGCTTTCGCGCCCCTAGCACGACACGCCAAGGGCACGCTAAAGTGTATTTTGTGCACTATTTTTCTATCTCAGTTCAAGACTTTTGGGTCTTGAGCCTAAGTGTTCCCATGCATGAAAATATCTATACCTATCCATATTCCACCCTCATATCACACAAGACATTCCCTAATACCCATTCAAACACTTAGACAAGTATTTCGCTCCTAATTTCAAGTCTCCATTTCCAATCTTCTTTGAGGATTCTCCAAAGTTAAGGTATGTAGGTTTCTTTCATTGGTTCCTTTCACCCATGATTCTAGTGCTTTCTTTTACCTAAATTTGCATGATTTAAAGTTGATTTACTCATTAGTCTTACTTATTATGAATTTCACTGCACACTATGTTGGGGTTTATGAAATTGTGATTATTTTAGCATGTTTTGAGCTATAACTCTAAGATCTATTGTGAGATTTGATGTAGGTTTTTGATGTACATTGCTTGAGGGTGTTACCAAGTATTTATGGATGGTCTTAGACTAAATTTTCTAGCATGATTCTACTCTTTAATTACATGGTTTTACACTAGCACTACACACCCACCAAGTGTTTGATAAAATATTTGGTTATGATTTCTTGAGCAATTGAAGGTCCAATGCATATATTATGAATTGAATGACTATATGATGATGAAGGAAATACATGTGTATGATATTATTCTATATAGTGTTGGAAATTTACTATGCCTCGATCACCAAGGGTGGTAGGGTGAGATGCTCCACTAACCATGTCAAGGGGTTTGTACCTCGGTCATCAAGGGTGGCAAGGTGAGATGATCCACCAACTTTATCAAGGAGTTTGTACCTTGATAACCATGTTAAGGGGTTTGTGCCTTGGTGACCAAGGATGGTAGGGTCCAACGATCAACCAACCAATTGATGGGGTTGGTACCTCAATCACCAAGGGTGGTAGGGAGAGACGATCCACCAATATATGACGGTCTCTTCTTACACATGTGTTATGTTTTATATAAGTATGATTTACTACATATAATCTCATATGCATGCTATATTGTTATGATACTCATTACCAATGATTATACATTTCAATTATGTTACTTATCTCTTGTTACATTGCATCCTACATACTAAACACATTTAAACATACTAATGCATACTTTATGCCTACATGATGTCACCATGTAGGAATCGAGCACCGTTTGATCATCATCCTCCACGTGGATAGTATGATATCTCTTAAGCTTGTGGGTGAGTCCTCTATTATAGGGACATTAGTTTATTTTCATATGATATGTATTGATACTCTCTTTTTTTATTGTATACTTTGACTATAAGGGTGAGCCCGGTTGCTTGTCTTGGCCCTCCTATTATCTATTTAGTAGAGGTATTATTGGATATGTTATATATCTATGCTGTGAGCCTTGACTCTCTTGTTTCTTAATGTTTATGATATGAAAAGTTTCCTTTAGTCCTGTTGCCCTTGTTTCTAATCCGTTTTGTCATTTACTTGCTTCCATGACCAAGGATGTGTGATGATATGTTAAGAGGCTTGTTTGGGGTCCCTTCGGGTGCCCCATTTGCCATGTCATGTCTAGGCCCTATGGTTGGGTCATGACAAACTTGATATCAGAGCACTAGGATGTTAGATCCTCGGAGTCCAATACACCGCATCGATTAGAGTCTTATTTATGGTTGTGTTGTTCACCACAACTATAAGTAAGAGGCTATGAGACATTTTAGAAAATATTTCCCTTATTCATGTTCTAAGTCATGCTATAGAGTTAAAGTAAGGTTTCCCCATCCCTCTAACGATTATTCTTTGCTACACTAGATTATGCCTAACATAAGAAGTAAAAGAGCTCGCAACTCGAGGAGCAACCAGCTCATGGAGATCTTCGGGATGCTCTCACCTTGCTTGCACAAGTTGTGGCTAATCAAGCCAATCAAGGGACCTAATCCCCTCATGCTCCTACATCAGCATCTCAGGTGAGAGACTTTATAAGGATGAATCCCCTAAAATTCTATGGGTCTAAGGTAGATGAGGACCCTCAAGGGTTTATTATTGAGGTCTACAAGGTGTTGACTATCATGGGTGTAAGGTCGGAAGATAAGGCAGAGTTGGTGGCCTACCAACCCAAAGGGGTAGCAAAAGTATTGTACAATCAATGGAAGGAGGGAAAGGGAATCAATAATGTGGTGCTTTGGGAGGAGTTCAAGGCGACTTTCCTTAATTAGCTCTTCCCTCTTAAGCTTAGGGAATCTAAATTAGTGGAGTTTATGAATTTGTAACAAGGATCTATGAATGTGAAGGAGTACCCCCTCAAATTTAACCAACATTCAAAATATGCTCCACACTTGGTTGCTAACACAAGGTCTAGAATGAACAAGTTTGTGATAGTTGTGTCTAACTTGGTGAGTGAAAAATGTCGGTCCGATATGTTAATTAGTGACATGGAGTTATCCCATTCGATGACTTATGCCGAACAAATGGAGGAAGAGAAATTAAGGAAGAGAAGGGTTCATAAGGCCAAGAGGGCCCATCTTGTAGGAAAGTTCCACAATTGCAAGGGTAGCTAGTTCCAGCAAGGCGAAGGATCTTCTCGTGCTTCTAATGAGGGTTTGCCAATGACTTCCCAAGCGACCAAGCTGTTGTTATTGTGGTTCCTAATGATGTGCATCCAATATATGGTAAGGGTCATAAGAGCCTATGCTTGAGATACACTAATACATTTTATGGTTGTGGGTAAGTGGTTCACAAAAGGGTTGATTGCCCTCATGATTGCAACAAGGGTAAGGGTGTTCATGATCAAGGCCAGGGTGCCAATATGGTTTCTTTTGGTAAAAATGGTCAACAAGGTGGTGCCCCAAGGAACAATCCATTTTATGCTCTACACAGAAGGCAAGGGGTTGATGAGTTTCTCGATGTTATTACTGGTATGTTAAAAGTCTTTGATTTTGATGTGCATGCATTGATAGACCGGGTGCCACTCTTTATTTTGTTACTTCCTTTATTGCCAAAAAGTTTCATGTTGAGTCCGAATTGTTGTGTGAGTCTTATGAAGTGTCTACTCCAATTGGTGCATCTATTGTTGCTAGAAAGGTCTATAGAAATTATCCCATTTGCATCTTGTATATAATATTGCCTTGTGATCTTGCTGAGTTGGATATGGTTGATTTTAGTGCATTTTTGGGATAGATTAGTTACATGCATACTATACCTCTATTAATTGTAGAACCTGTAGGGTCAAATTCCAATTCCCAAATAAACCCGTCCTTCAGTGGGAGAGTCATGATGTGGTGGTCAAGGGTAGGTTCATCTCTTGCATTAAAGCCCGTAAGTTGATCTCAAAGGAGTGTCTTTTATCATCTTGTGAGGGTTAGAGATGTGGAGTCCAAAGTCATTCTCAGAGAACTAGTTCCAGTTGTAAATGAGTTTCTTGATGTCTTTCCAAATGACCTTCCCGGTGATCCTCCCAAAAAGGAAATAGATTCTGGTATAGACCTCCTTCCCAATACTCAACCCATTTCTATTCCACTATATTGTATGGCCCTGACGGAGTTAAAGGAGTTGAAGGAATAATTGATAGACTTATTGAGAAGGGTTTTATTAGTCCTAGCTAATCACCTTGGGGTGCACCGGTGTTGTTTGTGAAGAAAAAAGATGAGTCTCTTAGAATGTGTGTTGACTATCGGCAACTCAATAGGGTCACTATCAAGAATAAGTATCGTCTTCCAAGAACTGATGATTTGTTTGACCAATTGCAAAGGGTTAGCCACTTCTCTAAGATTGATCTTTGGTCTGGGTATCATCAAGTAAAGGTAAGGGAGTGTGACATTCCCAATATGGCTTTTCGGACTAGGTATGGGCATTATGAATTTGTGGTTATGTCTTTTGGGTTGACCAATGCATTGGCTATCTTCATGGATCTAATGAATAAGGTCTTTAAAGCTTACCTTGATTCATTTATTATGGTCTTCATTAATAATATTTTGATCTATTCTCATAGTGAGGAGGAATATAAGGGTTATCTGAGGGTGGTGCTACAAAGATTGAGGGAAGAGAAGTTGTATGCCAAGTACAAAAAGTGTGAATTTTGGTTGAAAAAGGTTGTCTTCCTAGGTCATATGGTGTCGGCGGATAGTATTAAGGTGGATCCTAAAAGGATGGATGTAATTAGAAATTGGCCTAGACCATTGACCCCATGGATATTAGGAGCTTTTTGGGCCTAGTGGGTTACTATCGGAGGTTTTTGAATGGGTTTTCTTCTATTGCTTCTTCCATGACCAAGTTGACTCAAAACAAAGCCAAATTTTTGTTAACCAAGCAGTGTGAAATGAGTTTCCAAATGTTGAAAGATAAGCTTATGTCCGCTCCTATATTATCACTACTGGATGGGCTCGAGGGGTTTGTTATGTATTATAATGCTTCTAGAGTTGGTTTGGGTTGTGTTCTAAGGCAAAATGATAAGGTGAAAGCCTATACTTCTAAACAACTCAAGGTGCATAAAAAAAATTATCCTACTCATGATCTTGAACTAGCCGCCAAGGTATTTGCATTAAAGATTTGGCATCATTATTTGTATGGGGTGCATGTTGATGTGTTAAGTGATCATAAGAATCTCCAATATGTCGTCACTCAAAAAGAGCTCAACTTGAGGCAAAGATGGTGGCTAGAGCTCCTTAAGGACTATGATATGAGTGTGCATTATCATCTCAATAAGGCTAATGTGGTGTTGGATGCTTTGAGTAGGGTGTCTATGGGTAGCCTAGATAATGTTAGTGATGGGGGCATAGAGGTGGCTAGGGAGGTCGATTGGTTGGCTAGATTGGAAGTTAGGTCAAAATATGTTGATAATAGTGGTGGTGGTGTTAATGATGGTTCTAAGTCTTCATTAGTTGATGAGGTAAAAGCAAAGCAAGATCTTGATTCCTCCTTGTTAGAATTGAAGGCCATAGTGAAAGAGGGCAAGGTGGAGGTTTTCTCCCAAGGGTGAGATGGTACCTTAGATACTAAGGTACATTGTATGTACCTTGCGTTGATGGCTTGAGAGAAAATCCTTGATAAGTCCCACAATTCTTCTTATTCTACTCACCCCAGTTATACCAAAATGTATAGAGATTTGAAGGATGTATGTTGCGGGGAGGCATGAAGAGGGACTTTACCAAATTTGTTTCCGGTTGTCATAGTTGTAAACATGTCAAAGTTGAGCACCAAAGGCTGAGTGGCCTAACCCAAAACATAGAGATTCCTACTTGGAAGTGGGAGGAGATTAATATGGATTTTATGGTTGGGTTGGCCAAGACTAGAAAAGGTTTTGATTCCATTTTGGTTGTGGTTGATAGGATGACAAAATCGGCTCACTTTCGATAGGTTAAGACCATATATAAGGCTGAAGATTATGTTAGGTTGTACATTTATGACTTTTTAAGGCTGCATGGGGTTCCCTTGTCTATCATATCAGATCATGGTGCTCAATTTACTTCACTTTTTTGGAGGTCTTTTCAAAGGGGTCTTGGTAGAAGAGTTAAACTTAGTATGGCCTTTCACCCTCAACCAGATGGCCAAGCTGAAAGAACTATTCAAACGCTTGAGGATATGCTTAGGTCTTGTGTATTAGAGCTTAAGGGTAGTTGGGATGATCATCATACATTGATTGAGTTTGCTTATAACAATAGTTATCATTCTTGCATCGGTATGGCCCATTTTGAGGCTCTCTATGGTAGACATTGTAGATCACCGATTGGGTGGTTTGAGGTTGAAGAGGTGGCATTTTTGGGACCATATCTCGTTAGGAGACTCTTGAGAAGGTTAGTATGATTAGAGAAAGGTTGAAGATGGCCCAAAGTCGACAAAAGTCCTACGCCGATGTGAGGAGAAAGGATCTTCAATTCAAAGTTGGTGATTGGGTTTATTTGAAGGTGTCACCCATGAAGGGTGTGGTTCATTTTAGTAAGTAGGGCAAGTATAGTCCAAGATATGTGGGTCCTTATAAGGTAATGAGGAGGATTAGCAAGGTATCTTATGAGTTGGAATTGGCTTGTGAGATGGACTTGGTTCATCTGGTATTTTATGTATCCATGTTGAGAAAATGTGTGGGAGACCCTAATGTTATTTTGCCTCTTGATATTATGGGTATTGTTGAAGCAAATTTGACCTATGAAGAGGTTTCAGTTCAAATTTTTGATAGACAAGTGAAGAGATTGAGGAACAAAGATGTGGCTTCCATTAAAGTCCTTTCGAGGAATCAACAAGTTGAGAGTGCTACTTAGGAGGCCGTGGAGGACATGCAAGAGTGACATCCTTACCTTTTCCACACACTCAAGCCTAAGGTATTGATCTAAGTCCTTTATATGATCTCAGGTCTTAAGTTCATCCCTCATGTCATTGTATAAATTCATGTTTAGATTGATAAGTTCATGATGATTATACACTTATGTTGACGTTTTTGAAATGATGTTTAAGTGCATTGTTGCATCTTTATGGGGCTGAAATTGTCATGTTTCATTTATCATATATGTTTCTTTGACATTCGGGGATGAATGTTCTCAAGGGATAGATATTGAAATGACCCCAAAATGTGCCTCGAAAGTGCCCGAAATCGTAATTTCCATATATCTCAAAATCTATGCATGATATCAAAAATCCAACTTACATTCTTGATCAAAGGGTCAAATTGAGTGGGCAATGGGTCTAACTCTGATTTATGAGAAACCTTATCAAAATATGGAAATCACAAAATGTGATTTTCAGAGAGGTTTTTGCGCCCCTATCAAGATGCGCCAATGGCGAGCTAAAGTGTATTTTGTGCACTATTTTTCTATCTCGGTCCAAAACTTTAGGTTCTTGGGCCTAAGTGTTTTTATGCGTCAAAACACCTATAGTTAGCCATATTTCACCCTCATATCATATAAGACATTCCCTAATACCTATTCAAACACTTAGACAAATATTTTACTCCTAATTTCAAGTCTCAAAACTCATCCCGATCTTAAGGTTCTCATTCAAGCTTTGAGTCTCCATTTCCAGTCTTCTTCAAAGATTCTCCAAAGTCAAGGTATGTGGGTTTCTTTCATGGGTTCCTTTCACCCATTTTACCCAAGCTTTCTTTTACTTAAATATGCATAATTTTAAGTTGATTTGCTCATGGGTCTTACTTATTATGAATTTCACTACACACTATATTGGGATTTATGAAATTGGGATTATTTTAGCATATTTTGAGCTATGACTCTAAGATCTATTGTGAGATTTGATGAAGGGTTTTGATGTATATTTCTTGAGAATGTTACCAAGTATTTATTGATGGTTTTACAATAATTTTTCTAGCATAAGTCCACTCTCGAATTGCATAGTTTTACACTAGCACTACACACCCGCCAAGTAGTTGATAAAATGTTTGGTTATGATTTGTTGTGGAACTGAAGGTCCAATGTATGTCTTATGAGTTGAATAACCATATGATGATGAAAGAAACATATGTGTATGATATTCTTCTATATAGTGTTGGAAATTGACCATGCCTCATTCACCAAGGGTGGTAGGTTGAGATGATCTACCAACCATGTCGAGGGGTTTGTACCTTGGTCACCAAAGGTGGTAGGGTGCGATAATCCACCAACCATGTCGAGGGTTTTGAACCTTCATAACCATGTTGGAGGGTTCGTACCTCGGTCACCAAGGGTGGTAAGGTGCAATGATCCACCAACCAATTAATGGAGTTGGTACCTCAATCACAAAGGTGTTAGGGTGAGATTATCCACCAATATATGATGGTCTCTTCTTACACTTTTATTATGTTCTATATAAGTATGATTTACTACATAGCATCTCACATGCAAGCCATATTGTTATATGGTACTCATTGTCTATGCTTATACATTTTGATTATGTTACTTATCTTTTGTTGCATTGCATCCTACATACTTAGTACATTTAAATGTACTAATGCATACTCTATGCCTACATGATGTCACTATGTAGGAATCGTAGCACCGTTTGATCATCTTTCTCCTACATATGGCTAGTATGATATCTCTCAAGCTTATGGGTGAGTCCTCCATTCCGGGGACATCAGTCTATGTTCTTATGCTATGTATTGCTGCTCTCTTTCTTTATTGTATACTTTGACTATGAGCCAAATTGCTTCTCTTGGCCCCCACTATTATCTATGTAGTAGAGGTATTGTTAGACATGTTAGATATCTATGCTAGGAGCCTTGACTCTCTTGTTTCTTGATGTTAATGATATTAAAGTTTCCCTTAGTCCCGTTGCTCTTGTTTCTAATCCTTTTTGACATTTGCTTGCTTTCGCAACAAAGGATGTATAATGATATGTTAAGAGGCTTGTTTGGGGTACGTTCGGGTTCCCCATTCACCGTGTCTCGTGTAGACCCTAGGCTTGGGTCATGACAACTCAATTTGGTGTTTTACTACAATATTAGTGGGTTGATTTTGCATTGATTTACTCATCTTGTTAAACTCTTGAGTTGCATGATTTTGAACAAGCATCATATGCCCACCAAGTGTTTGATGAAATTACATGACAAGAATTCTCTAGTTATTTACATGACTTACAAGTCAAGTGACTTCATGATGATTAAGGGCTTTCAAGAATGTATTAAATTCATGAAAAGTATCTATGATTTTACAAGTATCAAGTTGTGCCCTATTTCAAGATTTTTACCTCTTGTGCGCCATTTATGTTATTGCAAGGGTTTATTGTTATTATTTTTCGTGTTTCAAGTTAGGCTCACCATTAAAAGTCAACATGTTTTAAGAGCTACTCATATCATATTTCATGTCTCTTACAAGTTATTAAACTTATGATTGTTTCAAGTATTCTGTGGGATTACACTTAGCACCAATTGAGTACTTTAGATGGGGGCTCGACCCAAGGGGTCCTTATATAAAGTCTTTAATCTCTAAACTATGTGCCAACAGTCTTTAGTCTCTAAACTATGTGCCAACATAGGATTATACTTTACCCTTTCTATAGTAGTGGATCCATCTAGTGCACTTTTTACATGTTTATAATGTTTGGTTTATCATGGCAAGTAGACCACACCTAGCCGGAGGGTGACATACCCGTCCACCGGGAGGTGTCATGCCTGTCCACCTGACCTGGGGGTGGGGAAGGGGAAGTGTCATGCCTTGGATTCCAAGTTGTAGCTACTTGTTCTATGTCAGTTAAGGTCTCTTCTCATATATGTACTATGCACTGTACAATAGAATGTTTTACAAGCATGTTTTATTATAAGCATTCATCATGCATGCCATGTTGAGATTATATGTATCCATTGCTTATATTATGCATTTTGAATTTTGAATATATTTGCTTATGTATCCCACATACTTAGTACATTCAAACTTACTAACGTATACTATAAGGCAATATGATATCACCATGTAGGGATCGGAGCTACATTTGATCACCCTTCTCCACGTGGCTTGTACGATCCTTTGAAGCAAACTTTGGTGAGTCATCAACTCCGAGGACAATATATACTTATTTCATGCTATCATGATACTCTTTCTTTATGTTGAAAACTAGTTATTATGAGGGTGAGCCCGAGGAATGTCTTGGCCCCCGCTCCATTCTAAATATAGAAATCTTATTGGATATTATGTGTTTATGCTTTCAAGCTTGACTCTTCTTACGTTTCTATATTTATGAAACACTTCACTTAGTCCCATTTCCCTTTTATCAAATGATTCTTGTTTATGTCTATTTTACATTTGGAACCAAGGATGTGTGTATGTTATGATCAAGAGGCTTGTTTGGGTTATCTTCAGACTTCCCATTCGTCGTGTCACTTCTATGCCCTAGGCTTGGGTCATGACAAACTTGGTATCAAAGCACTAGGTTGTTAATGATCCTCATAAATCCAAACACACCGGGTCGATTAGAGTCTTATTCATAGTTGTAAAGCACACACGACCATGAATGGGAGGCTATGAGGTGTTTTAGGAAATGTTTCACTTCTTCATGATCTATGTAGTGTGGTAGAGCTAAGTCTCCTAAGGATTATTACTGATCCATAACCATTATGTTTCAGAAAATGTCTCAAGATATTTAGAATGGTGGATAGGATGATAACCATCTCTCACTTGAGGATCAACTTCCCAATAGTGACATGCCCAATGTAGAGGTTCACAATGCGGCCAAGGTTGTAACAGCTCAACTCAATCAACAAGTGGGTGCCCTCAAAACTTAAAAGGATAAGAGAGGGGAAGAAAAGGCTAAGAGAGCCTCAATTGAAGGTGTTTCATCTTCTACTAGCCTAGCGGTGCCCAAGTACAAAAAGAAAAGGATCCCTTTTTCCACATGTCAAGGGTGTAGCAAGAAGCATCAAGAAAGGTGTTTGGTGTGCATTGAAGGTTATTTCAAGTGTGGCGGTATTGGGTATAAGATAAGGGATTGTCCTGTGGCCTCCGTAGAAGGAAGAATAAGGGTTCACTTTCAAAGTGGCCATGGTGGGGTAAGTTTTCCAAGGTACCCACAATGTGGGAGGAATCATAACGAAAGGTGCTTAAAGTATTTGAATGCTTATTATGGGTGTGGCAAGATGAAGCAAAAGATTTTAATTATCCATATGCTCAAAGGAAGGGAAAAGGTGTTTGTGTTCAGGTTCCTCCTACATGCCAAAAGTGTGAAAGGTACCATCCGAGAGATTATTTAGATGGTTCGAGTATGTGTTTCGAGTGTGGCACAAAGGATCATAAGTTGAGACATTGTCCATGGGTTGCTGGGGATTATAAGGATGACCGTCGATATTCCCAACCATACCCTTCTAAGGGTCACTAGACTTGGCATAGTGCTTCAAAGATATGTTAAAGTTTTTTTATTTTGATGAGTATGCGTTGATAGATCTGTGGTTATGTCCTTTGGGTTGACTAATGTACCGACTATATTTATGGATCTCATGAACATGGTCTTTAAACCCTACCTTGTTGCATTCGTGGTGGTATTTACTGATGATATCTTGATTTATTCCCATAGTGAGGAAGAGCATGTGAATCACTTGAGGGTGGTGTCGCAAATTTTGAGGGATAAAAGGTTTTTTGCTAAATATGAAAAATGAGAGTTTTGGTTGAAAGGGATTGCATTTTTGGGGCCTGTAGCTATGGGTGATGGCATTAAGGTAGATCTTAAGAAGACGAAAGTGATAGGAAATTGGCATAGACCTTTGACTTCGTCAAATATTAGAAGCTTCTTGAGGTTAGGGGTTATCACCGGAGGTGTGTAAATGGTTTCTCTTCTATTGCTTTCCCTATGACTAAGTTGAGCCAAAGGAAGGAAAAAATTTGTTTGGACCAATTAATCTAAAAAGAGTTTTCAAACCTTGAAATATAAGTTATCCCCACACCCATTTTGGCCTTATCGGAAGGATTATAGGGATTTGTGGTTTATTGTGATACTTCAAGGATCGGTTGGGGGTTAGGTTGAATGAAGTTTAAAATAGTGGTGTAGTGGTTGTTGATGGTTCCACATCTTCTTTGATTAAGGAAGTTAAGTCGAAACAAGACCTTGATCCCACTTTGTTAGAGTTGGAGGCCTTGGTAAAGGATGGTAAAGTGGGGGTTTTCTCCCAAGGGGGAGATGGTACCCTTAGGAACCAGGGTAGGTTGTGTGTACCTAATGTTGATGACTTGAGGGAGTTGATTTTGAAAGAGGCTCATAATTCATCCCATTCTACTCTTCTCGATTCTATGGGAATGGATAGAGACTATGGGGAGGTATCTTGGTGAGGTTGGTGAGACGGTTTTGCTAGTAACTGATTTGGTTATGGATGTTTTGGAAGATATGAGGTTGATAAGATAGAGACTTGATGAGGGTTCAAAGTAGGAAAAAGACATATTTTGATATGAGAAGGAGAGAACTTGAGTTTAAGATTGGTGATTGGGGGTTTACTTGAAGGTCTCACCCATGAAAAGTGTGGTCCTGTTTGGCAAGAAAGGTAAATAGAGCCGTAGGTTTGTAGGGCCTTATAGAATTTTGAGGAGATTTGGTAAGATTGCATTTGAATTGGAGTTGCCCATGGTTATGAATATAGTTCATCCGGTCTTCCATGTGTCCATGTTAAGAAAATGTGTAGGTGACCCAAATGCTATACTGCCCTTGAATATTATGGGTGTTGTAGAAGATAATTTCACCTACGACGAGGTCTCCATGGAGATTTTAGATAGGCAAATAAAGAGGTTGAGAAACAAAGAGGTAGCTTCCGCTAGGATCCTTTGGAGGAACCAACAAGTTGAAAGTGCCACATGGGAAGCTGAGGCGGACATGAAGAAGTGATATTCGTACTTCTTTCACTCTATTCAAGCTTAAGATAATCAAAACATGTTCCATCTTTGAATTCAAGTCTTAAGATTCAGGCCTCATGATATTTTTGCATGCACTCATGTCAATGGTAACAAGTTTATAGTAACTTTTGATATTCATGTTGAGAATTTTCGAAAATGATGTTTAAGTATATTTATTGCATCCATGTCAGGCTAAAATCTTCATGATTACTTCTCTCAAGCATATTTTAGTGAAATTTAGGGACGGATGTTCCCAAGGAGGAGATATTGAAATGCCCCACTTGTGCTTTAAAAAGCCCCATAATTGTAATTTCCATCTATCTTAAAATTCGTGCGTGATATTGAAAATTCAACTTCATATTCTTGATCAAGGTGTAAAATTGAGTGGAAAATGAGTAAAAACTAAATTTTAGAAGACCCGTGTCAAAAAATAAATTTTGCTAATTTTTGAGAAGTAATGTCTATCTGCGCCCAGGTCGTGACGGGCCTGGGGCGCGGACTAGTACAAATGTTGCCTCGCGTTGGGTCTGCATCGTGCAAAGTATGTGGACTAGTAAAAGTTTTTTCTTGGTTTTTCTGTTTCGGCCAAGGGCATTGAGGTCGTAGCCCCATATCCATTTAGACGTAAATTCATTCATACTTACCCATTCATCAACTCTATATCACTCAAAACGCTATCACAAACCTCTCCAAGACTTAACCAAATACCTCATTCAAATCTAAGTTTCTCAAGCTCAACTTTGGGACTCAATAATTCAATCCAAGCCTCAAGTTTCCTTCAAGCTCATCTCAAGAAAACCCAAGTTTAAGCTATGTAGATTTCATCCATTGGGTCCTTTCACCCAAGGAGCCCATTCTTCCTTTATATGAAAAATTGCATAATTTCAAGTTGTATTACCAATGGGTATCTCCTTTTATTAATTTTGAATAGAAATTTATGTTGGGTTTTATCAGGTATTGTTGATTATACATGAATATCTATTTTAAACTTATACTATGAGTTGATCTTTGTCTATTGAGACTATATATGATTTGAGTTATAAAAGTTATGAACTAAGATGAACTTTTGAGATGAATTTCATGATACTCAATTTGGGGTTTTACTACAATATTGGTGGGTTCATTTTGGATTGATATACTCATCTTGTTATACTTTTGAGTTGCATATTTTGAACAAGCATCATGTGCCCACCAAGTGTTTGATGAAATTACATGACAAGAATTCCCTAGTTATTTACATGATTTACAAGTCAAGTGACTTCATTATGATTAAGGGCTTCCAAGCATGTATTAAATTCATGAAAAGTATCTATGATTTTACAAGTATCAAGTTGTGCCTTATTTCAAGAATTTTACCTCTTGTGAGCCATACATGTTATTGCAAGGGTTCTTTATTATTATTTTCATGTTTCAAGTTAGGATCACCATTAGAGGTCAACATACTTCAAGAGCTACTCATGTCATGTTTCATGTCTCTTACAAGTTATTATGTCACACCCCACCCTGGGGTCGTGACCAGTGCCCGATAGAAGGGCACGTGAACACATACTAAACCCAATTCCTTTAATAACCTAGTCTGGAATTCTATCGAAATTTCGGCAGAGTTTCCTCTGTTTTACTGACTAACCTCACCTGCAAAAATAAGATCCAACAGCTTCCCAGACAATAATACATATGCACATAAATATAAATGCGGGCCGACAAGGTCACCGCTGCG
>JAOTQJ010149893.1:0-21389 GCA_025642045.1 Solanum sejunctum
CTTTAAGGTTCGGAAACCTCTTTCACACTCATCAGTTCATAAAATCTTAGCCTTCTTTCGAGTCAACTTAGTCATGGGAGAAGCAATAGAAGAGAACATATTCACAAACCTCCAGTAGAAACCCTCTAAGCCCAAGAAACTCCTAATGTTCGAGAGAGTCAAAGGTCTAGGACAATTTCTAATCACATCTATCTTTATAGGATTCACCTTAGAACTATCCCCCAACATCGCATGAACTACAAAGGCAACCTCTTTCAACCAAAATTCATATTTCTCATAGCTAGAATACAACTTCTTTTCTCTCAACTTTTGCAACACCACCCTCAAATGAGCCACATGCTCTAAATAAATTAATATTTCATCACTAGAAACTGACACAAACATGCCAAGGTAGGGTTTTAAGACGCATCCATGGAACCCATCAACATGGCAGTGCATAAGTCAACCAATCAGCTCCTGCATGACTCAAAATGCTCATTCCTAGCCCAAAAGGGCACCTAGGGATATCACCTACCCTCATCCTCACTTAGGGACAAAACTGAAATCGAAGATCAATCTTAGAGAAGTGACTAACCTATTAAAGTTGGTCAAATAGATCATACATCCTTCAGAGGGGTACTAATTCTTTATGGTGACCCTAATAAGTTGCTGCTAGTCAATACACTTTCTAAGAGAACCAACCTTCTTCTATCTAAACAACACAGCAAAGCTCACTAGGAATGACATCAAGGAACTCATTAACCACTAAAATTGACACTATAGGATGGAACTTGGACTCAACATCCCTAACCATCGGAAGATGATAGAGACTCCCCTTAGAAAAGAACTCATAGGATTGAATGCGAGAAATAAATCTACCATTGATCACCACATCATGATTTTTCCACTTAAGAATGGGTTCACTAGGAAATTGGAATCTAACTCTATGGGTCCTACCAATATTTGAGACATGATATGCTTGCAACTATTCCACCTCAAGTATAATATCAAAATCCACCATGTCAAACCTAACAAGTCACAAGGTAAGACCTAATGCAATATGAACACAAAATCATACCTATAAACTTTATAGCAATAATAGACTCAACAAAAGGGTAGACTCCAAATGTTGCACAACAACTTGTGACACAGTTGAAGCCCATTAGCAACAAAAATGAATAATGAAAGAGATAGTGGCACTTGATCCCACCAATACATGCACATCAAAGTCAAAGGAAACTTGAACATACCGGTAACAACATTGGGTGTCACCTCCACTCCTTGAGCCTCTTAATCAACATGACCACCTTGTTCTTAATGTTGACGACCTATACACCTTTTTCGAGCATGAACACAATTAATAACCTTGTGTCCTAACTCATCACAACCATAACAAGCATTGGTGCCCCTCAAACATGGGCCTTTATGCATCTTACCACACATTGAACACTTAGTATAAGGCACCATACCCCCACCACTTTTGGAACTTTAGAACTTTCATTTAATATGGACCCCCTTGGCCTCTCTCTACTCTCTCTCACCACTTGAAATCTTGGGGTCACTCATTTGTTGATTGAGGTGAGTCATCGATTTTGTCACCGCTTTGACCAATACCCATAGAACATTGCAAATTTCCATATTTAATATATCACCATCCTGAGTAGCTTGAGACATATTTTCAAATATAGAAATTAGGGATTAGTAACAAGCCCTAGATGACCTAACCCTATCGCACGACATAGACCATGAAGAACTAAAATATTTCTTATAATGCGTCATAGCTTCTTACTCATAGTCTTGGTGCGCTTCAAAACCATGAGTAAAAATATAATAAACATGATGTGTTGGATGTAGAGGACCATTAACAACCTAGAGCTTTGATACCAATTTTGACATGACCCAAACTAGGGCCTAGACGTGACACAGAGAATGGGGAGCCCAAAAGGACCCCAAACAAGTCTCTTAACATATCATACACACATCTTTGGTCACGAAAGTAACATAAACAACAAGAGAAAACATAAACAAGGTAAATTGGGACTAAGGGAGAGAATTTAATACTTAAATAATGTAGATGAGTCAAAATGCAAGCATAATACAAAACTTATACAACAATATCTCTAGACATAGAACTTACTGGAGGCCAATACAACAAGTCGGGCATACCCTCATAATAATGATCATAAGTATTCTAAAATATACAAGATATAGTCAAACCATAAGCATGAAAGAAGATATATAGTTTTTGCAATATGATGACTCACCAAAGCTAACTTGAATAATCCATCTAGCCACGTGAAGGAGAATCAACGGAAGCTCCAGTTCTTACATGGTAATAACATGACACAGAGAGTATGCATTAGTATGTTTGAATGTGCTAAGTATGTAGGATGCAATGCAACAAGAGATACACAACATAGGAAAAATGCAATATCATAAGCAATAGAAAGCATAACAACAATATGTCATATATGAATGATGCTTGAAGTAAAATATGCTTATATAGAACATATTATATCTAAAGGAAGACCATCTCTATAGACCAAGCAAACTTAGTACTTAGAATCCAAGGTAGACAATCCCTTAGAAGTGATTGAGGTATCAACCCTCAATTGGTTTACGACCAAGACCACCCTCCATCGAAAATGATTGAGGTACCAACCCCTCAATTGGTTTATCGCTTACCACCCCCATTTGAGGCGATTAAGGTACCAAACCCTTACTTGGTTGATGGCTTAACACCCTCATCCAACTCAATTTAGATACCAACCCCTAAATTGGTTGATGGCTTACCACCCTCATCCAAGGTGATTGAGGTACCAACCCCTGAATTGGTTGTTGGCTTACCATCCCCATCTGAGGTGATTGAGGGATCACCCCTTTAATTATCTATGGTCAACTCATAACACAATAGATATTTCTCATGAAATCAATATATTTATATCATTCTTTCATCATCATAAAGTCACTTAACTCATATGCCAAGTATTAGGCCTTCACCAAATTAAGATACATTAATGGGATATTTTATAATTGGTGGGTGTGCAACGCTAGTGTAAAACCATGCAATTTAAGAGTGAAATCATTAAAGGAAATTCAATTTTAAACCATCCACTAACACTTGGTAATATCCTCAAAAAACCCCAATATAGATCATAGTCAAATTCATAATAGAAGGCCCATAAGTAAAATAAACTTAGAAATATATAATTTAGGTAAAAAGAAAGCTTAGGCACCATAGGTGAAAGGACCCAATAGTTGAAACCAACATAACTCAACTTTGGAGAATTATTGATGAATATAGAGATGAGAACTTGAAGCATGAGTGATTTCTTTAAGATCCGGAATGAGATTTGGCACTTGAATTTTGAGTAAACTATTTGTCTAAGTGTTTGAGAGAGTATTGGAGAATGTCTTGTATGATATGAAGGTAAAATATGACTAAGTATAGGTGTTTTTATGCAAGTAAATACTTAGGCCTAAGACCCACAAGTCTTGGTTCGAACTAATAAAAATAGTCCACAAAACACAGTCAGGCGTGCCCTTGGCGTGTCGCACCTTGGGCGCGGTTCTTCATTGGAAATCTTCAACTTTGGAATTTTGAATTTTGATATAGTTGCTATAAAAGTGAGGCTAGACTCATTTTCCACTCAATTTTGTCCCCTGATCAAGAATATGGGGTTAAAATTTTGATATCACACACGAACTTAAAGATATATGGAAAGTATAATTTTGGGCACTTTTAAGGCATATTTTTGGGCACTTTTTGGGGTAGTTTAAATAAAATGCTTTATTGCGATAGGATTTGGTAATGGAGGCTTTGGGAAAGTGAGGTTGATAAATGACAGATTGAAGATGGCTCAAAGTAGTAAAAAGCCTACTCCGACACAAGAAGGAGTGCTCTTGAGTTTGACGTTGGTGATTTGGTGTATTTAAAAGTCTAACCCATGAAGGGTGTGGTCTAGTTTGGCAAGAAGAGAAAGGGTTGACCAAATTTATAGGGACTTATAGTACTGGGAAGAGAATTGTTAAGGTTGCTTATGAATTAGTGTTGCTCTCGGAGATGAGTATAGTTCATCTGTTCTTCCACGTGTCTATGTTAAGAAAGTGTGTAAATTTCCCAAGTTCGATTGTACCCTTGGATAATGTGGGTGTTGTAGAAGATAACATCACTTATGAGGAAGTCCTAGTGGAAATACTGATAGACAAGTAAAGAGGTTGTGAAACAAAGATGTGGCAACTGTCAAAGCCCTTCGGAGGAACCATCAAGTTGAAAGTGTCACTGGGAAGCCAAAGTTGATATGAAGAAACGATGTCCCTATCTTTTTCATTCTAATCAACCTTGAGGTAACACTTTTTCCCCATCTTAGAATCCCCTCTCCTTGCATGTCATTTTCATGACATTCATGCATGTTTATGAGAACTTGAGGTTGCATTATAAGTTCTATTTGAAACATGGTTTAAAGATTTGCAATGGTGTAAATGTTAGATTTTGTATATGGTGCATTAGCATATGGTATATGAATCCATACCTTAGATCTTGCCTTAGCACATTCTGAACAAATATTCCCAAGGGGGAGATAATATAAGACCCCACTTATAGGGGTAGGAGAGATGCAAGAAATAAGCTTAGAAATTTGAAGTTATTAATGTTTACAAAGGTGTCTACAACTCATAAGATGGATTATAACTCGTAAAGTGGGTTCATAAAATGTGGTAGACTTGATGAAATTTAGGATCTTTCTAAAATTCAATCTATCATTTCTCAAATGACTCGTTGAAAGGGCTTAAGAGGAGGTATGTGTCTACGAGAGGCGCACTCATATGCCTTTATTTACTTTGAAAGATGATATATATCATCTTATGAGAATTTGGTTAGTCTTTGGTTCGAATAAAGGAATGCAATTCGGTTCTATAGGGTAGCCCCAAAGAAACGAAATCCTTAACAGCTAGAACGATGGCATTCAAAGAAGCAACTTCCGTATTTGATGGTCCCTATTAATGAATGACTCGAGTAAAGTCCTCTACGAGTCATAGATGGTCTCGTAGAATAGGAATAAGTAAAAATGGATTCTTTGAAGTTTGGAAAAAGGCCATCAAATGAATCCCATCTATGGCCATTAGAATGTTCTATTGCCTGTTGACGATGTCTCGTAGACCTATCTGGCCAGGGGTTTTCCATGTCCAACCTATGTCGTTTTGACCATATTTAAGTCCCTTATTAGCTTATACAACCCTAAATCATCTCATTCCTCTTCATTCCAAAACACTCTAAGTCCCAAAACACTGTTAAGCTCTTCAAGGCTTTCAAGTAAAGGGTGCCAGCTATGGTTTCGAATCTTCCATATTCAAATCAGGTTTCCCCACTATTATTACATTATGGTATGTGAGTTTTATTTGGGAACCTTCTTTCCCACAAGTCAAACCAATCTTCTTCAAAAACTACATGGATTTATGGATTATTTTATGAGTATTTTATGAACTCTTGCTTATAGTGATATCATTACGCATTGTACATATGATTTTTATTTAGGTTCTTCGAGTAATAATGTTATTATGCTAAAACTATTGTTGGGGTTTGATATTGTGATGGATTTTATGATATTAAAGTCATCAACTATATGATGCTATGAAAAGCTATGGAAGAACGTATGGGTTTAGTTAGTTTTCATGATACCCAAAACAAGGGTCTTACTATGATGGTGGGCTAATTTGATTAACATTAAATGAATTGATTTTACTTCTATTTTGTTTCATACTCTTGAATGGCATGATTTTAAGTACATGTGCATATACCCACCATATTTGACTAAATCTGCATAACAAGGATTCTTATGTTAGTAAAAGATTATTCCATGAATTTTAAGACAAGTATGTTATGGTAAATTATGGGCTCCCAAGCATATATTGAATTCATGAAAGTTCCTTTGATCTTCAAATAAAGATGTTGAGACCTTATGCTATATATTCTACCCTCTTGTGAGTAAACCATGTCTACATGAAGGGGTCAAGCATGATAACTATTTTACCCTCATTTACCAACTAAAACTCAGTAGAAGGGGTCAACCATATTCTAATCTCTACCTTTATGTGTGTTATGATGCCTACTATAATGAGTTAAGTCTATGCATTGTTTTTACCCTCTAGTACAAGGTACACACCACATGTAGGGGTCAAGTATGAGAAGGACCTACTCAAGCAATGTTATTATGTTTTACAAGTCATTCAAGTTATGGTTAAATTTATGATTTTGTCAAATATTCCGTGGGATTAGACTTAGCACCGAAAGAGGCTTAAGGTGGGGGCTGACCCAAGGGATCCTTCTATAAAGTCTTGGTGTCTTAATATGTGCCACTATAGGATTATATTATTTTCCTAAGTGGTCTTTTACTAGTGGATCCATCTAGGACAAGATCTCCAGTTCGTGGGGTCATGCTTGATTTACCTTGGCAAGTAGACCACTCCTTTATTCAGTGTATAGTGAACATTGAGATTCCAAGTAGTAGTTCGTTCGGTCTTATATGTTTGTTAGGCTCTCTTTCCACATATGCATTATATATTATGCAAGTTTGACTATCTCTATGCATGTTTTAGCATAAGCTTTGATTATACATGTCATATTGAGCTTGTGTTCATTGATTATAATTATGCATCTCGATTATTATGGCTTATGATCCTTGATTCAATACACCCCACATACTTACAACATTCCAAGTACCAACACATAGTTTTTGCCTGCATGATCTAACCATGTAGGGATCGGAGATCTTATTCATCCTCTTCCTTCGCGTGTCTAGCCGATATCCAATAAAGACTTCTATTGTTGACTTTTCTATTTTGGGGACAATATCCACTTTATTTTTATGCTTTGGTAAGACTTACAAGTTTTAGACTATTTATCTTTTGAGGGTGAGCTCAACAAATGTCTTGACCCTTGTTCCACTCATATTAGAGGTGTTGTTGGATATGGACGTTTATGTATCAAGATTGACTCCTAGTATCTTTATATAATTGTGAAGACTTCCTTTAGTCCATTTTTCCTTCTACGCTTATTGACTGTGAATGGATGCAATGGAAGTCCCAAGTCCCTAAATGCCCCCATAGGGTGAGTCATACTTACCCATCTCTTAGACTTATTTGCTATGTGGATTATGCAAATCCTTTTTGCTATGTCATCCCCATAGAGTGAGTCTAAAGTCCTGCTTCCCCTAGATACTATGTGTTATGTGCTCATTTCTCTTTTACATTTTTGTTAAAGTCAAAGATATGCTATGCATGCTTAAAAGGCTTGTTTGGGGATCCCCTCGGGTTATCATTCACCATGTCATGTCTAGACCCTAGGCTTTGGTCGTGATAAAAGCATTAGATTAAGTTAGCCACGTTCTCTTCCATCCTTATGATCGAACTATAGTCTAGAAATTAAGTAGAGAATTCCCATAATCTTAATCTTTGAGTTGAATTTTCATATATAATTATGAAAACATTAATGAGTTGCATCTTAATTAAATAAACGTGGAGTATTAATACTTACTTTTGACATTATAAACCATAAATTAAATCTATTCATGTAATTCTTGTTACATTGATTGAATTAAGTTAAGGATTATGAATGTCTTATTTGATCAGCAGCCAGAGTATAATTGAAGATAAGTAGCATATTACTTGTCTATATGTATATGATGGATCTCTTTCCCTTTTTATGTGAAAAACATGATTGATTGATGCCTAAATGATCGTTTAAGTTAATCTTAAATGATTTAATGAGTTCTCATAACATGCATGATTGACAGTCTTAGTTATTGATTGTGGAGTGATTGGATTGAGCCTGATTAGAGTAAGAATAAGAGTTGACCTTATTGAGTTGAGTTGAGAAAATATAAGGAGATGAGATTGAGTTTATTGAACTGAGCATATTTTAGTCTTGGGAGAATTATTGAGCACCAATATGGAGGTAAACAAATAACTACTCAACTGCATAAACTACACAGTCAACATAAGATAGCTGTGATGTTAACTTTGGTGACTCATGTCCCAAAAATATAGACATTTAGTTTAGATCAAAGAGAGAGTTGATCGTATTTTACTTTGGCAAGTTTTGGATGGGTGTTGCAACGATGTCACCTTCGTTGTTCATTACTAAACTAAAGGTGGTAGGACTGGATGTTAGTTAAGAAAAACTCCTAAGTAATACCTGATTAAGCATATCTTGTTTAAATTAAGTTGCATAAAAATTGAGTCTATTTTAAAAGAATGATTTTAAACATCAAATTTGCATATTCACTGAGATAATGATTTGAGTTTAGCTTTACTTGTTTACTTTGACCATTTTTACATACTAGTAAATTCTATGTACTAACGCCCGTTTGAACTGCATCATTAATGATGTAGAAATAAGTGATAGAGGACTTCAGCAGGCGCATCCTTGAGTTCCAGTTTCTCGCTTCCACAGTTGCTGAGCCCTCTTTGTTATTAAGAGGAGCCTTTCTTTCTTTTCTTTTGAGTATTAGAATTATTTCATTTGAGGTAGCCGGGACTTGTATTGGCACCTTCTAGATTGATAGAGGCTTCATAGACCTTGAGTAGAGATAGTTTGATTGTTTTTATTTTCCAAAATTAATCCATGGAAACTACTATTAAAAGAATTTTATTCATCTAAAATGATTATTTTTTTAGTATTCTTCTGTTGTCGAGTTTGACATGATAATTAGGCCAAGTGGTTCTCTTGGGAAATTAACTTTGTTTTTTCAAGTGCCAACCATACCAAAGGTACCCTCTCGGAGAGTGATAAACTTGGTACAAGAGCATAGTGTGCAAGTGTTCTAGAGAGACTATAAAGTTGTTTCTAGTAGTCTTGTTTATGGGTGTGTTGTGCACCACAGTTTGTGAGAAAGTGGCTATAGAACATTAAGAATGGTTAAGCTTCTGTTATATTCTGAGTTCATGCTTAGAGATTAACTCTTTTAAAGTTTCAATCTAATTTATACATTATTCATTTGCAGATCATGCCTCCAAAGGGTATAGCTACCAAAAGAGATGCCTCACCTAGCAACATTAAGAATCCCACACCAGACGTGCCTACCTAGATAGAGACAAGAGGTTGGGATTGACCTGCTAGAACTACTAGGGTCCTGCCGGCATCTATTGCTCAGCCAGCTCCCACTTCAGAGGCTGAGTCTAGGGGGCCAATAACTATGATCACCCATTTTTTGGCTTCCTAGGGTGGTAATCGAACTTCACGAGTTCCTAGTTCTAGCTCCCAAGAGCCAACTGCTACAACAAAGCTTCAAAATTTTCCAAGGATGAACGCACCAGTCTTCACTGGGTCTGTGATTGAGGAAGACCCATAGAACATCATTGATGAGATGTGGAATGTCTTGAAAACCTTGTATGTGATTGAGATTAAGAGAGTAAAACTTTCCTCCTATCAGCTTAAGGATGTGGAAAATTTTTGGTACAACCAATGGGAAGAGGATCAAGGTACGGATGGTGAGCCTACTGAGTGGAGTGAATTTAACAGTGTCTTCCTTAATAACTATTTTTCTAGGAATTGAGTGAGACCAATATTGAAGAGTTTATGAATCTAAAGCTAGAAGGGATGGCTTTCACAGAATACAGCCTAACCAAAATAGATCTAGAGATGGTCCAGGACATGAGACCAAGAATGAGAAAGTTTATATCTAGATCGGTTATACATGTGAAGAATGAATGTAAAGCACTCTATTAAATCCAGGCATGGGCATATCTAGAGTCATGATGTATTCCCAATATCATCAAGAGGACAAAAAGAGGGATACAGGGAGCATCTGAGTAAGAAGGCTAAGTAAGTAGGGCCTAAGTCTAGCCAAAATAAGGAAAACAAGAGAGATAAGTCTTACTTTCAGAAGAGAATCTTGGTTATGCCCCATCATTATCAAGTGCACCGACTCCAAATAACAAGTATGATCAAAGCTCCCAAGGTCTGCCAAACCTCAAGACACAGGGTCCCTAGTCTCAAGCTAGTGTGACTTTTGGTTTGAAAGGAAGCCACCTTGTGGAAGATGTAGCTAAAAGCATTTGGAAGAGTGTAAAGAGAGAGCGAATGGTTGGTATAAGTGTGGCCAAAGGAGCCACTTCCAGAAGGAATGGCCAAAGTAGGACAATAAGGCCCAGTCTTTTAATATAACACCATAAGAAAAAGGTAGTCAAAGAGATGCTACACCAGGGATAGGCAATGGAATAAATCATTTGTCTATAATGGGGAACCGACAGGACCAAGAGGCTATGGTAGAAGTTGTGATAGGTGTGTTTCTAGACTATACTTATTATTGTTATGAATTGCTTGATCCAAGTGCAACTTTATCATTTGTGATGCAATATATAGCTAGTAGATTTGAGATGTTGCATAAGTATTTGCTTGAACCATGTTCTGTTTCTACTCTTGTTGGTAACTCTATTCTAGCCAAGAGAGTTTATAGAGATTGTGTAGTGTCCGTCCATCATAGGCTTACCCTTACTAATTTGATGAAATTTGAGATGATTGATTTTGATGTAATCCTTAGCATGGACTGGCTTCATTCTTGCTATGCTTCCATTAATTGTAGGATAGAAACTATTAAATTTCAATTCCCGAATGAATCGATCCTAGAGTGGAATGGTGATTCTATTGCACCTAAGCGTAAGTTTATTTACTACCTTAGGGGCAAAAAGTTAATCTCTAAAGGTTGTATCTATCACGTCATATAAGTGAAGACTAATGATGTTGAGCCTTCTATTCTCGGGTCTGTCCTGATTATGAATGAGTTCCCTAAAGTGCTTCCTAAGGATTTGCCCAGAGTTCCTTCTGATAGGGAGATTAACTTTAGCATTGATATCTTCCCTAACACCCATCTCTATTGTACCTTATAGCATGGTCCCCAGTAAGTAGAAAGAGTTAAAAGAGTAGTAGATAGATTTTCTAGAGAATGACTTTATTAAACCAAGTGTTTGTCCTTGGGGTAACCCTATCCTATTCGTGCGATAGAAAGATGTATCCCTCAGAATATGTATTAACGATCACTATTTGAACAAGGTAACCATGAAGAAAAAGTATCCTCTCCTAAGAATAGATGACTTATTTGATCCAATTTAGGGTGCCACTATTTCTCTAAGATATACCTAAGATAAGTCTATCACCAGTTAAAAGCGAGAGAATGTAACATCCCAAAGATGGCTTTTCGAACCCAATATGGTCACTTCATATTTTTAGTGATGTCCTTTGGGTTAAAAAATGCACATAGCTTTTATGGACTTGATGAACAGAGTATTCAAATGATACCTTGACATATTTTTATTGTGTTTATCGACAATATTCTAGAGTGTTTTATAGATGGGGAAGAGTATGCAAATCGCCTTAGAATCACTTTGCAGACCCTAAAGGATAATAAGTTATATGCAAAAATTTTGAAGTATGAATTTTGGCTTAAGTGTGTGGCTTTTTTAAGCCATATAATCTAGGGTGATGGTATTCAAGTAGACACTCAAAAGATTGAAGCTGTTAAGAATTGGCCTAGACCAACCTCTCTGACTAACATTAGGAGCTTTTTGAGAATGGCAGGCTACTACCCTAGTGTTGAAGGACTTTAATCCCTATCCTCACCATTGACTAGATTGACCCAACAGAAGTTCAAGTTTCAATTGTCTGATGAATGTATGAAGAGCTTCCAAGAGTTGAAAACAAGGTTATCTACTATAGCAGTTTTAACCCTGCCTAATGGAATAAAGGATTATGTAATATATTATGATACACCTAGAGTCAAATTGGGCTGTGTGTTGATGTAGAGAGGAAAAGTGATAGCTTACACTTCAAAATAGCTTAAGGTTCATGAGAGAAATTATTTGACTCATGATTTTGAGTTGGCAATTGTGGAGTTTGCTCTCAAGATTTGGCTCCACTATCTATACAAGGCCAATGTTGATGTCTGTACAGAACATAATAGCTTGGAAAATGTCTTTATCCAAGAAGAGCTTAATTTGAGATAGAGGAGATGACTTGAATTGCTCAAGGATTATGACATGAGAATCCTCTACTACCCTGGTAAAGCTAACATAGTTATTTGATGCTCTTAGCAGGTTATCTATGGGAAACACCACCCTTGTGGAAGAAGAGAAGGAGTTAGCTAAAAAGGTTCACAGATTGGTACAATTAGGAGTTCAACTAGATGAATCTGGTGAAGGTGTTGTTCTTATGCACAATAGGTCTACATCATCTCTATTAGTGGAGGTGAAGGAGAAGCAAGATCAAGACCCTATTCTACAATTGAAGGTGAATATGCATAATCAGAAGGTGACAAATTTAGGCAAAAGTATAGATGGAGTATTGAGATGCTAAGGCAGGCTGTGTATTCCTAATATTGATGGCATATGAGAGAGAATCATGGAAGAAGCACACAAATCTAAGTATTTGATCTATCCAGGATCTACTAAGATGTACTATGACTTGAGAGAAGTTTATTAGTGGAATAGAATACAGAGAGACCTTTCTGAGTTTATTTCTAAGTGCCTAAATTGCCTAAAAGGTAAGGTTGACATCGAATGCCATGTGGAACAGCTCAAAACTTTGGGATTCCACAATGAAAGTGGGAGATGATCAACATGGACATTGTCATAAGATTACCGAGGTCCCACAGAAAATATGATTCGATTTGGGTAATAATTAATAGGATGACCAAATCTGTAACTTTTTGGCATTAAAAAGGCCCGACATCACAGAGGATTATGCCTGCTTATATATAGAAGAGATTATCAGATTTCATGTAGTTCATTTGCTGTCATCTCAAATAGAAGGGCTTAGTTTACTGTTCAATTTTGGAGATTCTTTCAAAAAGGCATGGGTTTGAAGGTGAACGTTAGCAATGCCTTTAACCCGCAGACTGATGGAAAAGCACAGTGCACTAGTTAAACCTTGGAGAATATATTAAGGACCTCCATGATTGAATTCAAAGGTAAATGGGATGACTATTTGCCTTTGATTAAGTTTGTCTACAATAACAGTTTTCGTTCGAGTATTGAGATTGCTCCATATGAGGCACTTTATGGGAGGAGGTGTAGATCATTGATTGGTTGTTTTGAGGTAGCTGAGGCAGAATTGATCAGACCTGACTTATCTCACAAGCTATGGAAAAGGTGAATATCATATGGGAGATATTGAAGACTACACAGAGTCAACAGAAATTCTACAGCGATGTTAGGAGAAGAGACTTAGAGTTCGAGGTTGATGATTGGGTGTATTTGAAAGTGTCATCTATGAAAGGTATGATGAAATATAGTAAAAAAGGGTAGTTGAGTCCTATGTATATTTGTCCTTATCAGATTTTGAAGAAAGTGGGCAGTGTAGCTTATGAATTTGAACTACCATAAGAGTTAGTGGCCATCCATCCAGCGTTTCACATTTCTATGCTTAAGAAATGTTTGGAGACTTATAGCTAGTTGTTCTTGTTGAAAGCATTTTAGTGAGGGATCACTTAAACTATGATGAGAATTCAAACACTTGATCATCAGGCTCACAAGTTGAGAATCAAAAAGCTTGCATCTGTCAAGGTGTTGTGGAGAAAACAAATTGTAGAGGAAGATACTTGGGAATCTGAGGAGGATATGAAGGCTAGGTACCCGTATTTGTTCCTAATTACCTATGATGAGGGAGTAGATATTAATAATTCATTCATATTTTTTGAGTCCCCTACTATTATGAGTTTGAAATAGCGATAAAGTCTTTGAGTTCGATTGATGATTTGTTTGATTTGTTGACTATTTATTTGCTTAATTGCTTTGCTTCTAGATTGCATGAGTGAGTTAAGGATTACTTGATTGTTAGATTCCATGAGTGTTATTCAGTCCTGGAGTCGAACTATAGTCACTCTTCATTCGAGGACGAATGATCCCAAAAGGGACATAATGTTACACTTGGTAATATTAACAAAATAACCCTAGATGCGAGAACACTTATGTAGTGCATCTTCCCAAACAATTTAGAAGATCCAAGGCCAAAACTGCGATTAGCATGAAATATTATATGGAAAAATGGTATTGGTTGAATTTTAGAGCAATCAGATCAAAAGATAATTTTTCTGAGCGAAAAAAGCAATTCCAGAAAAGTTTGTAACAAGTTCATGTTGTAGACATATCGCAGACTTTCAATTTATGAATGTTCGTAACAAATGCATATCACGTAACCTGTCATGGACTTTCACTTAGTGGTGATTTAAACATTTTTTATGGGATTAGAGAGTTGATCAAAAGAGTTTTGATGAAAATTGTTCTAGGGGTGTCCAAGTTCGCAATGCGGACTTGGCTCATCCTAGCCAAAAATGTTCAATTTTTTAGGGGAATTCAAGACTTTCTGATCCTTCATAGACTTAACCCATGACAATTGTAGGTCATTTTTTACCCAAAAAAAGAGGTTTCAAAACCTAGTCCTAAGCTTTTCACATTATTCTAATGAAAGCAAGGGTTAAGGAGTGGAGGAGAAGAGCTAGGTATTCAAGCGATTGGAGCACAAATCCTTGCAAGATGATCATCAAAGTTCATCCTAAGTGTATAAGGCTAACTAAAGCATTGTATGAAATTCATCTGTACGCCCTTCCATGCCTATGATTGAACTAGAGTCTAGAAACTGAGTAGAGAAATCCCATAATCTTAATCTTTGAGTTATTCCTATTACTTGTTGAGATTTCATGTATAATTGTGAAAACATTGATGAGTTGCATCCCAATTATATGAAATTGGTGTATTAACTTACTTGTGACACTATGAAACCTATATTGTATTGTCACGCCCAGAGTCCCGTTAAGGCAGACTGGCACCCGTTGTCGATAAGGCTCGGGAGAACCAATCTATATTCATGTGCTTTCTATACATATCACAAGAGATTTTGTCATTCAATATGCCTTTAAAAAAGTAAACAGTGATAACAAGCCAAAAGGAAGTGCATAAGGCTAGGCCATTTGGGCCACTTGTCTAAAGTATGAGACATGACTACATTTTAATTTACATAGTCTACAAAGCCTCTAGATAAGGAAAATTATTTGATAAGGGTTGGGACAGGCCCTACCTCGACTAAGTATACAATACAAAATTATAAGTTCTAGACACACAAAGATCTAAAGCAACCTGGAGCTTGGTAACAACAACTGGATATCTTGTACTCCTACTGGGAAGATCTACTCGCACCTATATCTGCAGTATGAAATGCAGGTCTCCCATAAGGGACGTCAGTACAAGGTAATGTACTAAATATCTAAGGCAGAAAATATTGTGTATGAAGTAACAACTAAAAATGAAACTGTGCACTAGTGTAGGATAAGAGACCACCTGTAGTTATACTATGGGATCCTATACTTTACGTTCTTTTTATTATTTTACCTTTACTATATAATCTATGCACATGTAATACAACTGACCAACTGCTCATTGGTAAATCTATATCAAGATCGACCCTGGATAGGCTTTTCCTTTCACCCCTTGGGCTAGCCCCCGTGATAGGATTCACCCTAGCTAGGTGATTCTTCCACCCGTCATGTTACTTCCCATCAATAAGTAGTATACTTTATCTTTCAACTACTTTTGAGATGATTCTTTTAGTGGACATAATATTGGAACTGTAGGACTATAGATATAACACATAACATGTAAATAATCACAAAAGACAACACCATAATGAAAGGAGTAGGTTACACAAATTATGAAATGCATAAGAGGTACAACAACATACAAACTTTATTTAATAGAACGAACTCGTGTATCTTGGTATCCAAGTTTGTATGCAGGTTTGTAAAAGACTATATATGGCAGCATATGAACATGTGAAAGAGTTGATACATGGTTGTTTGTTATGTCAGAGTAGGTAAGAGTCTCTATGTACCAAGGAAGGATCTAGATTTCACGCCAAGTAATACGAAATCGAGTAGCCTTACATACCTCACTGTACAATCTCACTATTACCTCAAGATAACCTTACCTTCCTCCAAATATTTATCTTCAATATAGTAGGTGATAAAACTAGCATTAGCAGCCAATAGATACATCTCGACAGCCCAATCTCATAAAAAAATGACACACGGGCAACAAGCATATAATTATAAACCTGAGCTTATTCTTTCAACATTTTCATATCTAATCGTATTTTCTAATATACATTCACATATACATATCATGTGCAGACTATTTTAGTGACATAATAGTCTTACAACATCCCATAAATCACAACACATAACAATTCTACAGAACATATAAATATGCGGCATAACGTTACATCCCTTCGCTACATTTGGACGTCGACAATTCCAAACTTGTTCCAACTTTAACCAAATAGTCCCCACCATATATACACATAAAAACCATAACAAAATAGTGAAAAAATAGTTCTAAAGTATATGGAGAACCTGAAACAACAATCTTCTATCACTAGCCACAAGTTCCTATTAAGACAATAATTACGATATCATACAAGAACTCACTTTTGCAGACTATACAAAATGATGAAAAAGACTTTTTACAATATTATAGAACCAATAATAATTAATAATAGTAGCCACCCTTCATAATCAATCCAACCAAAAAGAGAAAAGCTTCCAAATACACAAGAAAAATGTACAACAACCTTTGGAACATATGTTGTCCAACAATTTCAACAAAGGTATAATCAGCTTAGCCTCTTGTTTTTCATGAGAAAACAATACTAAACACATAAGTGTTCTTCCTTACCTTTACTCTTAAGGTGTAGTGATTATCCAAGAACCCTAAAGGTCTCCTTTTGTTTGCTTTGCTAGGCTAAGAAGGTGTAGAGAGAAAGCTTTGGAAATCTGATTTTTTTTATCTAAGTTAAATGACTTGAAGGAGATTCTTGTAAGACCTTTTAAAGGATTTCTTTGGCCAACTTTCTTTTACATTTTAGGCCTTATTTTATCAAGTAAATAATGTACCACTTTGCCCTTGTCACTTGGGCATTAAGGGCTCCAAATTGATGGGCTTTTGCAGCCTATTTTTTTCCTTTCTCTTAGTTGGTTTAGGCCTAAATTATAAAAGAAATTTTGATGTTTTGGGGATATTTTTATATCCTTCTTGGGCTGAAAATATAGTCCATTTATTATTTTTAAACATGGACTAAAGTTACATCCTTAACACGGACTTTATTCATAATCGGACTTTGACAAATTTGACATTGGGCCTCGTCTCTGTCTTGCTAGCAAATTTAAGCAAAGCAAGTAGGTAACTCACCAGCTAGATTCCTAAGTCCTATAAGAACGTCACTTCTCTCACTTCATTTAAGGCCACGATCTCCTTAATTTGACACGAAACGTGCATACACTCGATCCTCTTAAGCGTTATACGCACATATCACCCCATAACATAAGATTTAACCACTTTCAAAAATAGGCACTAATTTGACAAATCCATATCATGTTTTATCTGCATAAAATAAGTACATGTAAGGTGTGGGTATTACATCCTCCCCCCTTAGGAACATTCATCCTCGAATGTAAGCATAATTAGATAGCTTAACTATGTTCAGCGCAATAATTGTTCAAACACACATACCTACGAAGGCCCCAATTCTACTTGTTGCACTTCCTCTTTAGCATCAAATAAGTAAGGATATTTTGATTTTATTGAGACATGAAAGACTAGATGAACAATTGAATGCTCTTGGGGTAGTTCTAGTTCATATGCAACCTACCCGAACCTCTTAATAATCTTATATGGCCCTATGTAATGTGTGCTTAGTTTTTTTTCTTACCAAACCTCATAAGCCCTTTCATGTGAGACAACTTTAAAAATACCCAATCCCCTACTAAGAATTCCAGTCCTCTCATCCTAGCATTCGTGTAGGATTTGTGATGACTTTAGACTATTTCTAGCCATTGTTGTATTACCCTAACTTTTTCCATGGCTTGTTGTACTAGATCTAGCCCAAGTAAGGTGGTTTTACCCACTTCAAACCATCCAATTGATGACCTATATTTCCTTCCATATAAAGGTTCATAAGGAACCATCTTGATACTCAAGTGGTAGCTGTTATTATAGACAAATTCAATAAGTGGCAAATGGTCCACCCAACTACTTTTCAAGTCCAATGCACAAGCCTACAACATATCTTCAAGTGTCTGAATGGTGTGTTCTGCTTGACCATCTATTTGAGGGTGGAAAGCTCTACTCAATTTTACTTGTGTCCCTAAACTCCTTTGGAAGGACTTCAAAAACTTTGCAGTGAATTGAGCTCCTCGATCAGATATAATGGAGATTGGGACTCTATTTAGCCTGACTATCTCTTTAAGGTATATCTTGGCATACTCTTCAGTTGTATAATCACTCCTGATTAGCAAGAAGTGTGCTGACTTTGTGAGTCTATCAACTATTACCCATATGGAGTCAAACTTCTGAAATGAGAGAGGAAACCTGGTAACGAAATCCATATTGATCATATCCCACTTCCATGTTGGAAGCTCTATTCATTGCATATAAGCTTCTGGCATTTGGTGTTTGACTTTCACTTGTTGGCAATTTGGACATTGAGCTACAAAGTCTGCAAGGTCCTTTTGCCTCCCTACCAAAACATTCCCTTCAAATCATGATATTTCTTAGTTGATCCAGGATGGATGGAATATCTGGAATGATGGGCTTCTTCTATTATCCTCTTCCTTAGTCTATTGATATTAGTCACACATAATCTATTTTGGCAATAAAGTACTTTATTTTATGTAAGGTCAAAGCCCTTTGTCATATCTATGACTCACCTCATCTTTAAGTTGTCATAAACCAGGATCCGTGAACTATTTTTCTTTCACCTCCAATACCAATTGAAGATGTTACTGCATTATGTATAATAACCACTTCCTTTGGAGTTTTAAGTAGGTGAACTCCCAAACTAGCTAGTTGTCGTAGATCCTTAGACACTCCTTGACATACCATGGCCTGATCACCAATAATGATGATTGCCTTACAACTCAGGGCATCGGCTATCACATTTGCCTTCCCTAGGTGGTAAAGTATACCAATGTCATAATCTTTTATTAGCTCTAGCCATCTCCGTTGCCTTAAGTTTAGGTCTTTCAGCTTAAAGATATATTGCAGGCTCTTATGATCAGTATATATGTCAACATGAATCCCATACAAATAGTGGCACCATATTTTCAGAGTGAACACAACCACTGCTAGCTGAAGATCATGTGTTGGGTAGTTTTTATCATATAGTTGTAGTTGTCTAGAGGCATAAGCAATTACCCTACCATGTTGTGTAAGTACATACCCTAAGCCAACCCCTAAGCATCGCAATGCACTGCATACCCCTCGATGCCTTCTTGAAGTACTAGCACAGGTGCAGAAGTCAGATTATTGTTTAGCTCCTGGAAGCTCCTTTAACATGCATCATTCCATTAGAACTTGGTTTATTTATGTGTTAACTTTGTTAGAAGTGCAGAAATAGAAGAAAATCCTTCAACGAACCTTCCGTAATAACCTGCCAACCTTAGTAAACTCCAAACTTACCTAGGTGTCTTGGCCTTGGCTAATCTTTCACAGCCTATATATTTTGTAAATCAATCCTTATTCCCTCATCAGACACAGTATGACCCAAGAATGTCACTAATTGTAGACAAAATTCACATTTAGAAGATTTGGCATAGAACTGCCTATCATGAAGAACCTGTAACACTTGTTGTAAGTAATTTGCGTGTTCCTTTTTTGATCTTGAATATACCAAAATATCATCTATAACTACTATCACGAACACATCCAAGAATAGCTTAAATATCCTATTCAGTAGATCCATAAAAACTGTTGCCGCATTTGTTAGCCCAAATGACATAGTGTGTTTCGAAAACTATCTTAGGTATATCTTTCTCCTTCACTCTCACTTGGTGATATCCTAATCTCAAATCAATTTTTGAAAAACATTTGGCACTCTATAACTAATCAAATAAATCATCAATCCTAGAAAGGGGTTATTTGTTCTTAATTCTCACCTTGTTCAATTGTCGATAATCGATACACATTCTCAAGGTGCTATCTTTTTCATGTACAAATAACAATAATGCACCCCAAGGGGGCATACTAGGTCTTATAAAACCCTTCTCTAATAAGTCTTTTAACTGCTCTTTTAATTCACACAATTCTGCCGGGGCCATTCTATATGGAGGGATGGAAATATGTTAAGTGCCTGGAAGTAAGTCAATCTATTTATCGTTCTGGAGGTAATCCTGGAAGTTCTTCAGGGAACACATTAACGAATTCATTCACTACTGAGACTAATTGAAGAGTTGGCGATTCTGCCTCCATATCCCTTACTCTAACTAAATGACATATATACCCCTTAGATATCATCTTTCTTGCCTTAAAGTAAGAGATAAACTTACCCTTTGGCACCCCAATATTGTCTTCCCATTCAAGAACTACCTCATTTGGAAAGTGGAAGTACACTCTCTTTGTTCGGCAATCCACGGTAGCATAGCAAGAAGCTAACAAATCCATACCTATTATAACATCAACTTCCACTATCTCTAGCTCAATAAGGTCAATCAATGTGTCACGGTCACAAACAGTTAGTACACAGTCATAATAAACCCTTCTAGCCATATAGATCTACTGGTTGGTGTGGACACTTCAAATGGTTTGTTCAAATAATTTGGGTGTTCTCTTAAGCTTCGCAGCAACTAGTAGGGTAATGTATGATAGTGTAGAACTAGGGTCAATTAATGCATATACATTATATGACTAGATGGATAATGTATATATGGCCAGATCGGGTGAAGCTTCTAAATTTTGTTGACTCACTACAGCATAAGTGTGATTCTAGACTCCGCTGAGCTAGCAGCCCCTCTTACACCTCTACCACGACCTGTAGGTGCTTGTTCACCCCTACCTACTAGAGGAACTAATGATGATGATACAACAGCTGACCTAGTATATTATGCTATATCACTCATACGTCTCCTCGGACAATCTCCCATCATAAGCCTTAGCGCACCACACCAATAACAAGCATTTGTCCCAACACGACATATACTCGAATGACTTCTTCCACACTATTTACAAGGCTTCTTTGGAGTCATTTATTGGCCTGACGAATATACTGTTGTCCATGCACCTTGTCCCTTACCTTATTGACCAAACTAATTACTTTTAGACCCTTGAAGTTGTTGATGGAGCACTGGCTGCAAACTAGGTGGATGATGGGCTAGGCAGTCTATTCAAAAATCGAGGCCTAAGCTTACCTTAGAATGGTGAAAACTGCTCCATAAATCTAGCGCTCTTGGATTGCCCCCTTTCTAACTCTTATACCCTTCTCCTTTGTCTTTGATCCTCCAAATCCTATGCAAAAGCTTGCATCCTTGCTATAACCATGTCTTTATTCAAGGAAGCAATGGTACAGTATCTAACCAGATTCAAATACAATCTATCCA
>JAOTQJ010149893.1:21489-32428 GCA_025642045.1 Solanum sejunctum
CTTTAACTCTTTTCAAGTAGTTGGGGGAGCATCTATATCTTTGGATTGCTTCAACGCTTCATACCACAACATAGCCACACCCTTCAATCTCTATGTTATTAGCTCAATAGCTTATGTACCACTCTTATCCAAAGCATCTAATGTGTGTTGAATCTGATCAATAAAGTCTTGTGAGTCTTCATTAAGATCTCACCTAGTGAAGGATGGAGGATCCCAATTAAGAAAATCATGTATCCTCATGCTAGCTACCCTATTCGCACCACCTAAACCTATAACTGGGCCTTTCTATCTTTGACCTTGGCTAGCAACTTTACGAGTCAATTGTTGGACTGCATTTCTCAAATATTGTACAGTGATAGGTCATTCTGGGGGAATTTCACTGCTTCCTGGTACATCCAGAGCTGAAGGAGTTAGAGATGTCTGTGACAGAGACTCATCTTGAGCCTCATTTTGTTGTCTCACCCAACTAGGTATACCAACTACCATTTCTACTTCCTTGCCTTTACCTTTGTTTTTCTTGGTTTCTGGCATACTTGTTGTACAAAACAATTTAAAGTTCACACACAATCCACCTATTACACTTTGCTCTATGGCATGATCTAAAGAATGAAAAGAAAGTGACAACTTCTAAATACCACGTAGCCTCCTGCTTATAAATATAGTGCACAATATATCAATAAACAAGATTCTATATAGACACAACTTTGTAAACTCCCTAGGATAACCCACTCTGATACCACTTTTGTCATGCTCAAAGTCCCATTAATGCGGACTGGCACCCATTGCCAATAAGGGTTAGGAGAACTAACCTTTATCCATGCGCTTTCGGTACATATTATAAGGGATTTATTCATTCAAAATTCCTTTAATAAAGTAAATAGTAATAAAAAGCCAAAAGAAAATGCATATGGCTAGGCCATTGGGGCCACGTTGTGTAAAGTATGAGACATGAGCACACTTTAATTTACATAGTCTACAAAGCCTCTAGATAAGGAAAAGTATCTGATAAGGGTTGAGATAGGCGCCACCTCGACTAACTATATAATACAAAATTATATATTCTAGACACACAAAGCTCCAAAGCAACCTGGAGCTTGGTAACAGTAGCTAGATATCCTATACTCCTACTGGGAGATCTACTCACACCTGTACCTGCAGCATAAAATGCAGATCCCCTGTAAGGGACATCAGTTTGAGATAATGTACTGAATATGCAAGGCAAAAAATATTGTTTGTGAAATAACAACTCAAATGAAACTATACACTAGTGTAGGATAAGAGACTACCTGTAGTTATACTATGGGATCCTATATTTTATGTTCTTTTTATTACTTTAGCTTTACTATATAATTTGTGCATAACATGCAATACAAATGACTAGTTGATCAGTGGTAAATCTATATCGAGATTGGCCCTAGCTAGGCTTTTCCTTTCAACCCTTGTGCTACCCTTGTGATTGGATCAACCCTAGCTAGGTGATTCTTCCACCCCTCGGGCTACCACCCATCAATAACTAATATACTTTATCTTTCAATTACTTTTGAGATGATTCATTTGGTGGACATAATATTGGAACTGTACGACTGTAGATACAATATACGATATGTAAATAATCACAAAAGACATCACCATAAAGAAAGGAGTAGGTTACACAAATAATGAAATGCATAGGAGGTAGAACAACACATGAACTTTGTTTAATAGAATGAACTCATATATCTTGGTATCCTAGTTTGTATGTAGGTTTGTAAATGACTATGTAGGGGAGCATATGAACATCTAAAAGAGTGGAGACATGGTTGTTTGTTATATCAGAGTAGGTAAGAGCCTCTATGTACCAAAGAAGGATCTAGATTTCATGCTAAGTAATACAAAAAATTGAGTAGCCTTATACCTCACTGTTTGACCTTGCTATTACCTCAAGATAACCTTCCATTCCTCCAAATATTTATCTACAATATTATAGGTGATAAAATCAGCATTAACAGCCAATAGATACATCTCGGCAGAACAATCTCATAAGAAAAATGACAAACGGGCAGCAAGAGTATAATTATAAACCCAAGCGTATTCTTTTAACCTTTCCGCCTCTAATCGTACTTTCTAATATACATTTTCATATACATATGATGTGAAGTCTGTTTTAGTGCCACAACAGTCTTACAACAGCCCATAAAGCACAATACATAACATACAAATAGGCAGCATAATGTTGCATTCCTTCGCTACATTTTGACGTTGACAATTCCAAACTTGTTCCAAATTTAACCAAATAGTCCCCACCATATATACACATAAAAATAGTCCTAAAATAGTGAAAAAATAGTTCTAATATATATGGATAACATGAAACAACAATCTCTAATCATCAGCGCACAACCTCCTATTAAGATCTCAATTACACTATCATACAAGAACTCATTTTTGTGGACTATTAAAAATGGTGCAGTAGCCTTTATACGTCATTATAGAACTAAGACTCACTTTACTGCCCATTTTTCCCCTTTCTCTTAGTTGGTTTGGGCCTAAATTATCAATGAAATTGTGATGTCTTTAGGATCTTTTTATATCCTTCTTGGTATGAAACTATAGTCTATTTATGATTTTAAAACATGGGCTAAAGTTACACCATTAACACATACTTTATTCATAATTGGACTTGGACAAAATCGACATCGGGCCTCATCTCCGTCTAGCTAGCAAATTTAAGCTAAGCAAGTAGGTGAATCATCAACTATCTTCCTAAGTCCTACAAGCACCTCACTTATCTCACTTTATTTAAGCCCACAATCTTCTCAATTGGACACAAAACTTGTATATGCTCAATCTTCTTAAGCGTTAGACGCACATATCACCTCCTAACATGAGATTTAAGCACTTTCAAAAATAGGCACTGATTTGACAAAGCCATATCATATTGTATGTACATAGGATAAGTACATGTAATTTATGCGGTGTTACATGCATCACTCCACATAATCCTTATTGCATTGATTGAATTGAGTTCAGGATTATGAACGATCAAGTTGAGTAAACTTAGTATGACTTAGCATGTGTAGTGTATTACTTGTCTACATGTCTATAATGGATATCTTCCCGATTTTATGTAAAAAGCAGATTGATTGATGCCTAAATGATAGTTTGAGTTAAATTCTTAAATGATTTGATGAGTTCTCATAACATGCACGATTGTCAGTCTTAGTTGTTGATTGTGGAGTGATTGGATTGAGCTAGATTAGAGTAACATAAAAGTCGACCTTTTTGAGTTGAGCTGAGAAAATATAAGGATATGAGATTGAGTTGATTGAATTGAGCATATTGTAGTCTTCACAGGAGTGTTGAGCACCGATATAGGGGTGAGTCAATAAACTACTAGATAAGTAAGGGAAGTCTCTGCACCAATCTTCAAGATTCTACTAGACTTGGCTTATAAACATGTCAGATCTAAGAAGTTGTGGATCCGATACCGAAGTTTCATGCCCTAAAATCCAAATAAGATGGCCCTCACCTAACTCACCAAGGCCAGTCAGCCCAATCTTAACAACCGAATATGATAACAAAAGTAAAAGATAAAGCAGTTTGATAGAATAGATAAGAATGGGGAAAAACATAAAACTACAACCTTCCATGAACTGGAATGTCACATGTACAACCCTCTAAAAATAAGTGTACTCAAATGATAGTACAAGTCACAATGTCTAGTTCTAAAATAGAATAAAACATAAAATAGAATCCTCGGAGGTCTGCCATAGCGACAAGCATACCTCTTAAGTAATCTAAGAACAAAACATAAAATAGAATCCTTGATGTTCTACCAAAGAGACAAGCAGCTGACTTTCAAGTGATTAGGAAGCCAGATCCTATAACAAAGAAGCATAGCAAGAACAACCAAGCTCCCGATCTACAAAAATGTAACAAAGGGTGAAACTTAAACATATAAAAACTTTAAATTTTAAACTTATATATTTGATAATTTTAACCTATAAAACTTTTAAAAACTTGAAAACTTTAAAGCTTAAGCTTATAAATTTAATAATTTTATACTTTAAAACTTTAAAATTTAAATCATTTTAAAGTTTAAACTTATATATTTGATTATTTTAAACTTTAAAGTTTAAACTTATGAAAATTTTAAAATTTTGGACCTTTAAATTTATATATTTGAGAATTGAAAATTTTAAACTTTAAACTTCTAAAAATTTTAAAATTTAGAAATTCAAATTTTATTACTTACCAATTATTTAATTATTTTTTAAATAGAGGGCATTTTATGGTCTATTGGACCGAGGCAAAAGTCTAAAAATTGTCAATAAGCTCGGTACCAGCCTAGATCCAGTCGAATTTGTGAAATTTATTATCGGTACCGGTCCTGTTACCCCTCTTAGGTAGGACATTGTCACGCTTCAGGAATGGGTTGACTATTTGGAGACATTCTTCACTGCACGATTGAAGAGCCTGAGCACATTAGAGGCAGCATCCATCCTGGACGAATTAGCCACCATTTGTGGTTAGATAGCCAAGCTTCAGGCACAGTCCGCCTATGTTGCTCCACTCATACCTACTAATTTTCTGATGCAGTTGTTTGGTGATGCCATTATAGCACCTTACTAGGTATGGATTGGGGCACCATCCCTCCTGTTGAGCTGTCAAAAAAGGACAAAAAAAAGAGGCACAAACAACACAATAGCCCTTCATCTGACACTTCGACCGATGAACTTAGGCATCTTAGAAAGTGTAAAACCCCACCTATGAGAGGTATGAGAGATACAAGAAAATAAGCTTTAGAAATTTTTGGAAAATTTGTCAGTATTTACAAGAGGGTTTTTATGAGTCATAATATGGACTATGGATCGTATATGGTTTAATGGAACCTTATCAGACTTGGTGAAAATTGGGACCTTTAAAGAGTTCAATCTATGATGTACTAGATGATTAATAAAGTCTTCTATGAGTCATAGACTGTGTCATGGAATGAGAATCTGATAAGGAGTCTATGAAGGTCTATCAGAGGAAACCCTTATCTATGGCCCGTAGAATGGACCATGACCCATTAATAGGGTCTCGTGGTCTTGTCCAATGATTTTTATATGGGAAGTTTTTGACTTTTCTTATTCACTTAAAAGCTTCATCTATCCCCTCCATGACCCTCATACAATTCCAAGCCCCTCTTTCATAAAGTCGAGTGCAAACGATTCTAATCGCCTCAGTTCTAGTATGAGTTCATATATGTTTTAACTTCAAATCATCATATGTCCTAGTTCATAATGAATTAGATGTTGGGTGACCAACAAACGAAATTTCATTGAATTATCTTTCCAACACAACTAGTTTTACATCATTTAGAGTTCGTACCAAAAAGTTATGCCCGTTTTAGTGAAGCACTATTAAGCTGGCAGATTCTACGACCCATTCTACAGGACGTGGAATGAATTACGGCCCATAAATGGAGTTTCGTGAAACTATCTGGACAGATTTAAAAAGGACACCTTATCCCATTCCTCACACCCTAAGCCCAATCCATGTCATTTTAATTTCCTACATGCCCTATATCAGTCTAAAACTCCCCTAAATGATCCTAATCCACCTCATTCTTCCTCATTCCAAAAATGATAAGTCTCAAAAATTATCTCAATCTCTTCAAGGCATTCAAGAAAAGAGTGAAATCTAGAGTGTCAGGTTCTCCATCTCCAAATCAGATTTCCTCCACCAAAATCACACCAAGGTATGTGGGTTCGATTGTGGGAACCTTCCTTCCCACAAGTCCAACCATTCTTCTTCTCCAACTACATGAAATCTATAGACCTTTATGGGTATTTTATGAACTCTTACATATGATGTTAATACTATGCATTCTATGATTGTTTATTTTTGTACATTATCATTAAGTAAAATATCATGTGAAATTTATAGATTTATATGAGTATTGAGGAAGTCTTAACTAGGTTTTACTTGGTAAGATGAGTTTTATATTCCTATGTTCATGTTTAAGAAGATGATGTATATGATTATGATGGGTTGATTAAGGATGATTTAAACTAATTATTTCTCCCTATGCGTCTTGAAATATGATTTCTAAATAATGAGGGTTTTACTACAATGATGGTGGGTTGATTTGAATGACTTTGAAATAAGTTGATTTTACTCCCCTTTTTGTCTTATACTTTTGAATTGCATGGTTTTAAGCATATGTACATATACCCACCATGTTTGATTAAATTTACATGACAAATATTCTTATGTTGATGAAAGATTATTGCATGAATTACGAGACAAATATGTTATGATAAATTATAGGCTCCTAAGCATGTATTGAACTTATGAAAAGTTCCTATGATTTGTAAATAAAATATTGAGCCATTATTCTATATTTTTACCCTATTGTGAGTGAAGAATGTCTACATGAAAGGGTCAAGCATAATGACTATTGTATGTACTAACTAAAGCTCACTAGAAGTAGTTAAACATATTACAATCTCCACCATATTATGAGTGAATAATGACTACATGAAGGGGTTAAGCATAATAAATATTTTAGCCTCATGTACCAACTCACACTAGAATGGGTCAAGCATATTATAATCTCTACACTCATGTTTAATGTGATGCCTACTAGAAGGGGTCAAGTCTATGTATTATTTTTACCCTCTAGTACAAGAAATATTCTACGTATAGGGGTAAAGTATGTCAATAAAGTGCTCATGCCATTTTATCATGTTTTGACAAGTCATTCAAGTCATGATTAATTTATTATTATGTCAAGTATTTAGTACAATTAAACTTAGCACCAAAAAAGGCTAAAGGTGGGGGATCGACCCAAGGGGTCCTTATATAAAGTCTTGGTCTCTTAACTATGTCCAACCATAGGTTTATGTTATTTCCCTAAATGGGCTTTTACTAGTGGATCCAACTAGGACAAGTTACTGACTATTTGGGGTCAAGTTTTGTTTACCTTGGCAAGTAGACCACTCCTTTATTTGGTGTGGAGTGAACATCGGGATTCCAAGTAGTAGCTCACTTGGTTTTATATGTCATTTAGGATCTGCTTCCATATATGTATGATATATTATGCAAGTTTGACTATCTTCACGCATGTTTTTACTTAAGTATTGATTATACATGTCATATTGAGGTTATGTCTATTAATCATTAGTATGCATCTTGACTATTATGGCTTATGTTTTTTGTTTCATTGCACCCCGCATACTTAGTACATTCCAAGTACTAATGCATACTTTTTGCCTGTAAGATCTAATCGCATCACGAACTTGTGCAAAGATGTGGCAAATTGGTCTAGTCAGCAAATTATGAAATATTCTGCTCAAGATAGGCAGTCTGCGTCGTGGACTTGATGGATGCATAGAGAAAAATTGAGTTATAGGATTTTAAGTTATATTTTGTTTAAAATTTTAGGTTTTCATATTTGATTTTGAGCATGAACTTGCAGGAGACGACTAAAAATCTTTCTAGGGCTACTTTAGTGAGCTTTTCATCTTAGTTTTCTTGGTTGTTAATGCTTTTTAGTCCATTCATGATGTATGAACTTACTATGAGTGGCTAATACTCCATATTATGGGTTGTAGCCAAAGACAATGTTTTAGTTCTTGATTTTTGACATTTATGAATAGGTTTCTTTTGACTACTCCTATATTACTTAAATCTATACTTCAGATCCTGATCAAATAGGGAGTAAACTTGTTGTCTATTCTGGATTGCGAGATCTTGGAGTAGATAGAACAAACTAGTATAAGGAGCTTGTTCGACCACTAAACTAGATTGATTTATGTAAGAGAGACCCATGACAACAACCCTTACACGTTGCTTAGTTCATAATACAGGAAGATGATGTTAGAGCACTTTTATTGGTCTGTCTATTCTCGCTCAATAATGTAGTTAGGCAGTCAATAATAGTAGGCTGGCAAAGGCGTGCAACCTTATTTAGGTAATTTTAACTCCGTGAATCTATTGTTAGGAACCCAAACATATGTGCAAAAAGTTACAATCCCGGCATTGGTCTTAAATTGATAATTACCAACATAAATAGTTTAGTGTAGAAGTTTAATTAGCTTTTAATTTCTTTTCACAAATCTCTTAACCATTTTACTAAAAACACTTCAAGCATATCACCTTGGATTGTTTACCTATCTTAGTTAAATCCTTTGGGTTTGACATCCTGGCCCCTTAATCGAGGCCACTATATTACTTGGTTAGACCGTGTATACTTGTGTGCACCAAGGAGGAATAAGTTTTTGTGTCGTTGATGGGGATTTGAAGTAAATTGGTTAATTTTTTAAGTAGTTTATTTTGTAGTGTTTATTGCATTTGATCTTAGTCATGTTGTTGTGCAAGTTGTGGGCTATTAAACTAGTAGACCATGAATCTTGCTTTTGCCAATCTAAGAGGAGAGCAGGGGTATTGTTCCAAACTTCACCAATTGAACTCATTGAACAGGAGGATCGAGAGGATAACAAGGGAGAACTTGATCTTACTAGAGAAGAAATGGCAGAAAGGAATCTGCCTGTACCACCAACACCTAGACAACTAGCACCAAGGCCAATTCAGGGTGTGGCAATCCTGTGAACCGCTAACATCACTAGTTGCTTTCTAAAGCCAAAGCCTGGTGATCGATGGAAACTCAAATAGAACATGGTCCAGTTACTAGACTCTACTGGACAGTTCATAGGGTTGCAACATGAAGACCCACAGGTCCATCCTCAGAACTTCTTGGAGACTGCTAATACTTTCATCCCCACAGGGGTGAACAGAGACTATGTGAGCATAACCTTGTTTCCCTTCTCACTATTGGGGAAGCACAAATATGGATATAAATTGAGCCACCCAACTCTATCAACTCTTGGGATGATCTTGCTCGCAAGTTCCTCACGCAATTCTTCTCATCTGGTAAGATAGCCAAACTCAGATGTGAGATTTTGAGCTTCAACCAAAAGCTTAGAGAAAATTTATATCAAGCCTGGGACAGGTTTAAAACTCTTCTTGTAAATTATCCCTATCATTGTCAAGCAAACGAGGTGTGGTTCCATATATTCAATGAGGGTTTGGAACCTAACACCAAGATTCTTCTTAATTTTGTTACAGGTGCACAAGCATTAGACAAGACATATGATGAATTGTATGCTCTTCTCAATTGGATCGCACAAGGAAATCTTAAGTGGAATGGAGGATCAAGCCGACCGATAGTCCAAAAGTAAGTCGATATGTTGGAGATTAATGCTATAACTACCATGCAAGCTTAGATGTTAGTTATGCAAAACATGATGACCACTCACTTCAATAACCTGGCATTGAGTCAACAGCAGCAAGCGTCGATGGCTATAGGCCAACAACTACCCCTAGTAAATATGGTACAACAACAGCAAAATAGCTAGTGTGATATTTATGGGGGGTGACCACACTACTGAGTCCTGTGGAGATAATCCAAAAGTAGTGAACTTTGTGATAAATGCCAACAAAGGTGGATATCAAGGTTTTAGGAACTCATATAACCTAAATTGGAGGAACCGCCCTAACATCTTTTGGGTTAGTAATCAGTAAAACCGGGGGCCACCTCAACAAAGACCACAAGGTGGAAATGCTTACTATAATTAGCAAATGCAGCAGCCTACAAAGTAGGCAAACCCAAATAATATGACTGACAGTGAGGTGTTAAAAAAAATTTTAGCCAACAAATATAGGCAAAAGAAAAGATTCAAAAGAACAAGCAGGGTCAATAAAAGATGGAAAAATAGTTGGCGTGGTTGGAAAGTACTATAAACTCTAGATCTCAAGGAGACTTACCAGGTACCACTTACCCCAACCCAAAGCAGGTTAATGCAATCAGCACAAGGAGTGGAAGGCTTTTGACTGAGTTGGTCCCAAAAAAGAGAGATGGGGCTGAACCAAGCACTGGACAGACTCATGAGGCTGGCAATCCTAGACGAACTACTGATGAGAAAACTCCACTTCCTAAACCTCCTCCCCTATTCCACACAGAAATTAAAAAAGAAGGAGGATGATTGCTTCAAGAAATTTATTGGGCTCCTAAAAATATAAAGACAATAAATGCTGGCAGGTCATGAAAATCCTATTAAGTCCAAATGACTGACATTCTGTTATACTATTATCATTAAGTAATAAATCAAGTAGTATTTATTATGGAATAATTTAAAATTTGAGGCTTATGAAATTCTTTATGTCATTATTTCAAAGCAGCCAGATTAAGTACTTAATCATTTGGATTCAACCTAAGTATGATTCCACGCCAGTCAAACGTATAATCATTTGTATCTAAATTATATGTATAGAGAGAGATAGCATAAAATTCTTTGTTTTAATGTATTAGATACTCTTCTTTTTAGTTAATATAAAAAAGAATTACTCTTATGATATTTTTTCAACAGTCGGTGATAATTTCTTGAAAGATGTGTATTCATGTATTAATAAACTCTCTTTGTTTTGCATATTAACAAGTACAAATTAACTTAACCTTTGATTGATGTTTGTAAAGAATCCCGAAATATGCCAAGTATGTGAAGGACATCATAGCCAATAAGAACAAGTTGGCTAAATATAAGACTGTGGTACTTACGGAGGCATGCAACTCTAGGACTCTAAATAGATCCTACTTGCTAATCAAGTTGAAGGATCCTTGAAGCTTCACGACGTAAGTAACCATTGGGAATTGTTTGAGTGCAGAGGTTTATATGATTCAGGCACAAGTATCAATTTTGTCACAACCAAGCCTAGGTCCTAGATATGACCGATGAATGGGGAACCCAAAGGAACCTCAAATAAGCCTCATAGCATATCAATACACATCCTTGGTCGCAAAAGCAACATAAAACATCATAACAAACATGAACAAGGGGAAATGGGACTAAGGGAGAAAGAGAGAGTTTAATACTTAAATAACATAGATGAGTCAAAGCTCAAACGTAATACATAA
>JAOTQJ010149903.1:0-32420 GCA_025642045.1 Solanum sejunctum
AGCAAGATGAAAATAGCATATGAAGCCTCCTAAGTAAGAGAGGTTCACCAATCAGCTAAACGTCTAAGATCCTCAATGATGCGCCTATTGATCATCTTTAATCCTTTTATCAGCTTCATTAAATGATACCGAATCAAGTGGAATCAGTACGTGGAATATGGTATGTAAAATAATTAAATGATACCAAAATAGGTAGAATAATATGAAACAACAATCAACTCAATATAAAAATCAATCAACATGTCAAATGTCTATCTAAAAAAAGAATAAAGAGTAGACAAATGACCCATTAGCCCATCAAACCACATCAATCAAATCAAACTCATCTCAGAGGGACATACCTCAACTTAGAGTACTCAGTTCGAGAACTTTCTGGGAGTTTCTCTTATCAGACGATAATTACTTATAAGCCAGTGATTCTATAACAATCTTGTTGATGTTGTCACAGTCATTCCATACTTTCTAGGTAGGGGATGAATCGAAACCATATGGACAAGTCTAAATAGAGACAGCCATCTATAAGTCTTCTATTGATTCCAGGGACTTCCAATCATAGGGAACCTCATCATTATGTGATGTGATATTCCTAATCCTTACCTACGCTTGGCTATGTAGTTGGACAAGTGCAAGTTGGATTAACTCTTACCCTTTTAGTGCTCGATACTCCTCCTATGACTGAAAGCTAATAAAATAATCAACCCAATCAAACTATCTCAATCGCCGCATCTCAAATCAGTCTTTTAGAGGCACTATCATTCAATCAGTCTCATAAAGACTCTAATCATCTCATCCACTAATATCTTAATCATTAGCTCAAGACTTAGAATAATCATTAGAGAATAATCGAATATATAATTCATTAGAGTTCATTTTGGAAGATTCGTGGATCATCAAATACTATCAATCTATCAGCATTCTCACATTTACAATCACAATCTCTATCATTATTCTCAATCAAGGCTCTAGACACAATATTTATCTTGATTTATGTAATCTTTATGAAATAATAAGTAGAGTTTATGCAATAATTCATATAAAACATCCAATTCAAGAAAAGAGTTTATGATGATCATCAATATACAAAAATACATACAATAATATAATGTTTTAAGAATTAATCAAGAATTATGCATGTAAACTCGTCAACTTTCAACTCTCTTCTAAGACCATCTATAAGGCACATAAGAGAACAATCTCATGCTTTTACTTTAGCCTTACATACCTAGGATGAAGCTATCAAAAATCAAGCTCTCAAGAATCCCCTTGAATTCTTCAAACATACGTTCTTCTTTCTTCTCTCTCAAGCCCTAACTTCTTAATGAATTAGAAGGGTACGAACAGAGTCGTGAGAATCATACGCATAAAAACTAGTTTCAAAAGAAATATGCAAATTTATCATTTATGAAATCTGAGTTAATCATGTTTTAGTATGGGTGGTTTGGTGATGTGTTATCAAAATACAGCACATTTGATGTCTAAAACAAGGGATTGTGCATATTCTGATGTGACTATTTATATTTTTTATGTGTTTTATGTTTGTTTTTGCAGAAAATACAGGTTAGCATGTTTTAGGGAAAAGCAGCGAATTTTGTTGAATTTGAAGACCTACGAGACACACTACGAGTCGCAGCCCAAGTAACGATTCATAGGAGGTCGTCGTAGTGAGTAACAACTTCCAAATATAACAATCTAAGAAACTAAAGTCAGTCATACGAGCCTAGGGTACAAGTCGTAGACTAGACCACAACTCATAGTATGGATAATAGCAGTTAAATCCAAAATGACAAGTGTTGACTATGAAAGCCTGTATGACTCGTAGGTCACTTTATGAGTCATACCTACGAACAGTAACTGCTGCTAACCAACTTTTTTTATTTATTTTTAGGTCTTTTTTGTTAATAGTATAAATAGTTTAGGTTAGGGTTTTAAAAGAGAGGATCATAGAGAGTATTATTGAGTTCAGATTGTAGAGATTCTCGAGAATTTTTTAGAGAACTTTTTCTAGTATTTAGGATAGATACTTAGGGTTTTACTTTGAAGACCCAATTTGAAATCACTTGTAATCAAACTCCATTAGTCAATCTTGTGATTTCAACATCAGGCTGGTTTTTGTTCTTCATTTTCTTTGGGTAATTTCTCAACCATGTTTATTCTATTCATTGTTTGTGATTTTGTCCTGGCTATGACTAACTAAACCCACACAATTTGGGGCTATGGGAACCATGAGTAGCTAGTTTCTAATAACCCAAATTTTTTGCATTTCTTTGATTGAGTATTTTCATGTATATTTTTCTTCTAAATGCTTGTTGTTTGGTGGTGGCCAACTCTAAACCCCGCCTAGTGTCATGATCCCGACCAAGGCAGTGACGAATAGGAAAAGTAAATGGGTGGCAGGATTTGATTGATATGTTCTCATCTAATCAACCAAACCTGACCAATGAGAGGTTGACTGAGATAATGGGTAATGGTTAGTTGGCACACCATGGTTGCTAACCAAGCGCCATAGTGAAATTCGACCTTCACCTTTACAAGAGGGCTGAAAGAACCTAAGCTATCGTCCAGCATGGAATGTCTCAATTAAGTTTATGTTATCTATGGTATTTTATTTAGTGAATCTTGGGGAATATAATTTCCAAGTTGCCTCTCAAATTGATTGTCTCTTCGTGAATGTTAGTATAGTTTTTGTAGTTATTTTAGTCCAAATTGCAAAACCCCCCATTCTAGAAAATCTAGCTAATTGGTACTTGAAATGATTGTTGGTGAGTCAATTTGTTCAAACTCTAAATTCCCTGTGGATTCAACGCTAGCCTCTGGTAGGTTTATACTTGATAGCGGACTGCTTTACTATTAGAGCATGAACATCAAAATTTATAGCGTTATGCCGGGGAATGAGGTTAGGTTTTTGACTTGATTTCACTAGTGGTTAGTTCAAGTGTTAATTTCAACATTCTCTTGTAGTTTACTTTATTTTTTATTTTTGTTGTTTGGTTTGTATTTTTAGGGTGTATTAGGTTCATATGCTCGACACAAGGAGTTATGGAAATCCCTTAGTTCCAATCAACTTGGAGATCCACCGAATTGTAAGAAGAATTGCTCAAGAAAATAAGGATATTGCGATTGATGAAGCTATTGGTCAATATGAGGAAGATGTGGGTAAAGATGAAGACCCACCTCAAAGGGAGAATAGACCAAATCATATGGATTTCAATGAGAATGCATATAGTTGGAATGAATATAGATTAAACCTTATGGCCATAGATGTCATAGGAGCAATAGTGTTGCCACCATTATCGGCTGACACTAAGTTCATCGTGTATAGTGGCCTCCTAAAAATGATTCAAAATCATGGTTTGTTTATGGGACTACCTTCAAAGGATCCATATAATATCTCCATAATATTGCATTTGTTTGCAAGAGTATGATGGGCACACAAAATCTTTCAATGGATGCGGTTGGTCTCAGAGTGTTCCCTCTATCTGTAACTGGAAATGCAACAATATGGTTATCAGAACTCCCACAAAGTTCAATCACTAGTTGGGCCGAGTTACAAATAGCCTTTTTAGAGAGGTATTTTCCAAGGTTCCAAAAGCTTAATCTTAAAGATCAAATCAACAACTTTGAGCAATTGATGGGTGATTTGATTAGTACAACATAAGAAAGGTTCACCAAGTGCTTGAGGATGGTTTCAGATCACAAAATTGTTGATGATGCCTTAGTAGAGGTCTTTTATCGGGCTTTTGACGAGAATAGTCAAACTTGTGCCAATACCTTTATGGAAGGCATGTTTCTTGATCAATCTTTTACATGAATCACCAAAAGAATAGAGCAAGTGGTCAAAACAAATAGAACATGGGGTTAAAGAGGTGCAACTAAAACTTCGTGTATAGTGAACACTAATAATGAACAAGCCAAGATGAATAAGGAGATTATACTACAACTCAATCAACTTCTTACAAGTATAGATTTGGTATTGAAGCAAAACTAAGTAAGTCTCCATGTAGTGACTCACTAACCTCCAAAGGCTCCCATGTATGAAGAATCCTTCTTTGATGAAGATGTTTACTTTGTGAGTAATCAAGCGGCTAGTTTCCAATATAATGTCCAAGGGTCCAATTAGGAATATTGGTGGAAAGGTTTCAAAAATAATAGAGAGGGTACATATAGAGATAACTATAGCAGTTATTATGAAAGGGAAAGAGTACCGAAGGCTAAGTGAGGGCGAAAAGATGGATATAGAAATGGCCCCTATGTGCCTCCCCATAATGATGACGCTGGGTCTAGCAATTCTAGGATTGGAAAAATGTTTGATAAGTTGTTGAAGAGGGTAAACCATCAATACGAGCTTTAAAAGTGGTGAAATCGGATATTTCTAGTATAAATCAAAAGATAGAGTCTCATTAGGTGGACATCAAACAATTAGAGCAACAAATCGGTGAAGTATCTTCTCAATTGAACCAACGCCAAAAGGGCAATTTGCCAAGTAATATGGTTCAAAATCAAAAGAATGATGGACATTGCGTAGAGGTCATGACGAGAAGTAGGAAAAGCACCATAAATCCCCCAATACCTGTGGTTGATGATGAAGCTTGTGAGAAAGGCGTTGATGACAAAGTTGAAGTTGAGGAAGAAGGTTTGGAAAGCAATGGGATGCAAATTTAAGAGGTGAAAGAGCAAGAAAAAGGCCAAGATAATCCTAAAACCACCTCCTTCTTTTCCCCAAAGGCTCAAGAAAAAAGAGGAGGATGGTAAATTCAAACATTTTGTTTCAATGCTAAAGCAATTGTCCATTGACATCCCCCTTCTAAAACCATTAGAGAAGATGCCCGGGTATGGTAAGTACATGAAGGATTTGGTGATGAAAAAGTGCATGGTAACCCAAGAGCTTTCACAAGAGCTCTAACAATGTAGTGCCATCATGACCAAATGCCTAGTCCAAATAAGGAACGATCCTGGTGCATTCACTATTCCTTGTACCATCAGTGATGTAAAGTTCATATGGGCATTATGTGATTTGGGAGAAAGCATAAATTTGATGCCTCTTGCCATTTTCAAAAATCTTGGTCTTGGTTCTCCTACCCTTATAAGAATGTGGTTACTCATGGCAGATAGAACAATCAAGAAGTCAGAGGGAATTCTTTTGATGTGTTGGTAAAAGTTTATACGTTTATCTTTCCAGCAGATTTTGTGATTCTTGATTGTAAGGTTGATTTTAAGGTCTCTATTATTATGTAGAGGCCATTTTTGGACATTGGGAGAGCATTGGTGGATATGGATTTCGGTCAACTCAAGTTTAGAGTCAATGATGTAGGGGTTGTTTTTGATATCCGCCAGTCAATGAAGCACCCAGATGAGCTCAAAAGCGAGATGTGGGCTATTGAGGATTTCTGATGATTTATGGATAACTAAGTCGAGTCACGATATTAAACAAGGCGCTTCTTGGGAGGCAACCCAAGTACTTTTCATGTTTTTGGATTGTTTTAAGTTCATTTGGATTGTTTAAATTTCTAGGTAGTAGATTGATTTTTGTTTTGATTTTGAATACATTAAATCAGTTGTGTTGTTTGAAAATTGGTGTATATTGAGATGTTGAATTGCAGATGTGAAGTAAGTGCTGGAAGTTGAAAGAAAATGGCATTGGAAGTAACCTATACGACCAGGCCTATAAGTCGTATCTTACACTACGACTAGTGGTCATACCTCATAGAAGCTAATAGTGTTTGAAGTGTTAGGGTCTGCTACGAAATCATGACCTATGAGTTGTAGGAAGCCCAATGACTCATAATTCGAGTCTCATAGACCCGACTCAGTGATTTTAAAAGGTGATCCGATTTTGCTAGAAAGGGATCAAAATTTATTTGGACACCCAAACTACAAACCTAACCCCTAAAAATAGCTCCAGAAACTTTCCCCCACTATTTCGACCCCCTTTTTCAGTATACCCCCATCACTTATTTGGTGAGTCACCGGCGGCTAAGGTTTCAAACCTTTCTTTTCTCTCATTTCACTCATCTTTCATCTCCATCATCTCATGTATGTTTCTTGGTCTAATTTCTTACACAAAGCATTATGTCTCTTGAACTTCTTGAAAAGTTGTGTGTTTGAAAGTAGTATCAAGAATATCCATAGGGAAGTGAATGCATGTGAATGACAACTAGGGCATTTATCGATTAGAAATCCATGAGATTGACTCTAATTATGAAATTTCCCTTGTCGCTTTGTTGTGATGATCATACTTTATCATAAATTATTGATTAGATGTTTGGACCAAGTGTGTAATGGTTAGTTGATTGATTAAGTCATGGTGGTATGAATTTGTCTCTTGGGTATCCTTATCATGTTGAAAATGGTGGTTTTGTTGACTCTATATATGTTTATCGATTCAATTCCATGAACATTTGTGTTTTTATGCCAATGAATTAGTTGTATGTTCTGGGATTGACAATTTTAGAATTCTTAAATGTGTTGGGGAGTTTAGGTTTGATTTTTTGATTTTAAGACGAATTTTGGTTTGATTCTTAGTTGGCAGATCATGCTTGGGTGATAGATATATGTTTATGCGTAATATAATGTCAAAATCTTGCCTCGATGCTATTTACATTTTTGTTAGAGTGAATTTCATAGTTCATTTATTGATTGTGGTTCGTATGGTTGTATTGAAGACACCATAGGTGTCTGATATTCCCTGCTACGAGGGCTATCTATGTCTTATAGAAGTACCTATGAGTCGTAGTAGCCCCCTCGTAGGGAATAACAATTACTTGTGATCCCTTAATACTTGCCATACAGTATCCACCTACGGGTCATAGTGTCCACTACTAACCGTAATGGGGGGTATCATGAGTAAGCTTTGTGTTTACAAAATGTTACTAGAAATTGGTACGAGCTAGCCTACAACTTGTAGTCCCCACTATGAGTCGTACTTGTGCCTCGTACTAGTTTAGAGTGTGAGTTTTCTCAGATACTTTTGTACTATGAGGGCATAATATGACTCGTAGGTTACCTTCGAGTTGTACCTGTACACGTACCTGCAACCTGCAACTGGTGCAGTGTTACTTTTTATTTGTTTTCCTTTCTATTTTTGTTTCTCCTTGCTTCTTTCTTTGTTTGTGATGATTGGCTTAGGGGATGATTGTGAATTTATGATGCAATTTTTAGGAACAATGCCCCAAAAAACTAGAGGTGCTGCTATGAGATTTTAACAGATGACTAAGGGACGAAAATATGGATGATGACCAGCCTGAGGGGTCAAGTGAGGAGCACACTACTGATAGTGCCTCCTAGTCCAATGCAGATGTTAATGTAGACTAGATAGAGTCTGATGACGCACCTCAGGACAAAGCAGCAGTAGAGTCATCAGTTGACCCATCTATCTCTGCTGTTGATTTTCATTATCACCGATAGGAAATCATGGGCATACAGGAAATCTATCAAAAAGGACAAGAGCCAAAGGGATAGGGAAAACCTATCAATAGTTTCATGAGGAGTACTAGTTAAATGACTCAGGGTTGAGTCGAGTTTCTACTTTAGACGTGGAGATTGATTGACACGGGCTCTGGTGGTTATCAGAGCAATTAGGCAAGTATGTCCCACTTGTGGTCAGAGAGTTCTATGTTACCTAAGCTGCGACTATCCTCTAAGATCTTCCCGAGGGAAAAAAGGCGATAGACCATCCCAGGTTACGTAGGGTTTTAGTTCAAGGGTAGAGGGTAGATATCTCTAGAGAAACCATCCATCGAATTCAGTTTGGTCCTAACCACAGAGTGCCACAGCACAAAAATGAGTACAATAGCAAGATAAATTAAATGTCGCATTCTATAATTGGAAAGAATATTAGTTTAAGGATCGAGCTCCTTAGATGGATGGCATGCCAGATAGTAGAGAATGATACCGATCCTACATGGGTCACCAACCATGCCGAGCCTATAGTGAAGTCCCACCTCTCCTTTTCAACTAACTTCTGGTAGGCTATTATTTGGTCGCGCATCAGGCCTACATTCATAGACAATGTCATGACCTTTGAAATAACCCTAAAAATTGCCCAAAAATATGCCTTGGAAGTGTATGGAATCGTAATTTTTATATATATCAAAATTCATGCATGATATCAAAAATCTGACTTCATATTATTGATCAGGGGCAAAATTGAGTAGGTAATGGGTCTAACCCTGATTTTAGAGCAAATGAATAACAATTTTAATTTTCTAAAAATTCCTTATCTAGAATGAGTCTCCGCCACTGGCGCGACGCGACCAGGGTAAGGACTAATCTTATTCTTGCCCAGTTATTTTTAGTTTGGTCAAAGGCTTTTGGGTCTTGGGTCTAACTCTTCCTATGTATGAAAATACATATATTTAGCCATATTTCACCTTCATATCATGCAGGACATTCCCCAATACTGTCTCAAACACTTATACAAATATTTAACCCAAATTGTAAGCTCCAAAACTCAACCAGAGCTCAAGGATTTCATTTAAGCTTCAAGTTTCCATTTTTAATCTTCATCAAGTAAGGGTGGTATGAATGTGCTAATTCCGTGAAAAGTATATATTATGTTATGAGTTGACCATAGCCAATTGAGGGGTGATGCCTCATTACCTTGGATGGGGGTGTTAAGCAATCAACTAGTTGAGGGGTTGGTACCTCAATGATCTTGAATGGGGATGGGAAGCCATCAACCAATTGAAGGGTTGGTACTTCAATCACTTTCGGCATAGGGTGGTCATGTCCATCAACCAATTGAGGGGTTGGTACCTTAATCACTTCTAAGGGATGGTCTACATAGGATTCCAAGTATTATGTTGTTTGATCTATGATGATGGTCTATTTGTACACATATAATATGATTTATATATAAGAATGATTACCTCAAGTATCATTCATGCATGCCATATTGTTATATGTTTAGCTATTGCCTAATTATGCATTTTGACTATGTTAAATATTTATTATTGAATTGCAACCTACATATTTAGTATATTTAAACATAGTAACGCATACTCTATGCTACATAATGTTTCCATGTAGGAACTGGAGCCCTACTTGAGTATTCTCCTCCTCCACATGGGTAGTGTGATGTCTCTCAAGCAAGTTGGTGAGTCCTCAACTTCGAGGACATACTTCTCTTAGTTTATAATACATATAAACTCTCTTTTCTTTATGGTATTCTTTGACTATGAGGGTACGCCCGGTTGGTTGTCTTAGTCCTTGCTAAGTTCTATGTTAGAGGATTATTGGACAAGTTATGTAATGATGCTATGAGCTTTGACTCTCTTTGACTCTTTGACGTTTTATGATATGAAAGGTGTCCCTTAGCTCTAAGTTTACTTATTCTTACTTTCTCTTATTGTTGTTTATTTGCTTTCGCAACCAAGGATGTGTAATGATATATTAAAAGGCTTGATTAGGGTCCCTTCAGGTTCCTCATTTGTTGTGTCACGTCTAGGCCTAGGCTTCAGTCGCGACAAACTTGGTATCAGAGTACTAGGTTGTTAATGGTCCTCTACATCCAACACACTATGTTGGTTAGAGTCTTATTCATGGTTGCATTGTGCACCGCAACTATGAGTAAGAAGCTATGAGACGTTTTATGAAATGTTTCCCTTCCTCTTACTCTATTTCGTGTTATAGAACTTAAGATAAGGTTTTCCCCCCTCTAATGATTGTTCTTCGCTATGCTAGATCATGCCTAATGTAAGAGGAAGAAGAGCCCATAAACCCAAGGAACAATCGGCTCGCTCATGGTGAGCTCCTAGATACTCTCACTTTTCTAGCTCAAGTTATGGCTAATCAAGTCAACCAAAGGGCCCAAGCCCCTCATTATCATACTCTAGCATCTCGGGTGAGGGACTTTATGAAGATGAACCACCAAAGTTGAATAGGTCTAAGGTAGATAAGGACCCTCAAGAATTTATTGATGAGGTTCACAAAGTGTTGTCTCTCATAGGTGTAAGGTCGGAAGAGAAGGTGGAGTTTGTGGCTTACCAACTCAAAGGGGTGGCCCAAATCTAGTACACTTAATACAAGGAAGATAAGGGAAATGATAATGTAGTTCTATGGGAGGAGTTTAAGATGGCTTTCCTCAACTGGTTCTTCCTTCTTGAGCTTAGGGAGGCCAAGATGATAGAGTTTATGAACTTGAAGCAAGGATATATGAGTGTGAGTATGCCCTCAAGTTCAACTAACTCACAAAATATGCTCTACACTTAGTTATTGACTCAAGGTCTAGAATGAATAAGTTTGTGATGGGTGTATCCGATTTAGAGAGTGAAGAATGTCATACTACCACGTTGATCAGTGACATAGTTTTATCCTACTTGATAACTTATGCCAAACAAGTGGAGGGGGAGAAATTCAGGAAGCGAAGGGATCATGAGGCCAAGAGAGCTCATTTTGAGGGTAAGTTTCAAAGTCACAAGGGTGGCCGATGCCAAGGCCCTAAGAGGATGATGGTGTGATGCCTAAACTCATATGTCCAAAGTGTGGTAAGGGTCATAATGTCCTATGCTTAAGGGATACCCATACTTGTTTTAGTTGTAGGAAAGTAGGCCACAAGATTATAGATTGTCGATGAAATAACAACAAGGGTAAGGATGTTCGTCCTCAAGGCCGGGGTACTAATGTGGTTTCTTTGGGTAGAGAAGGCCAATAAGGTGGTGCCCAAGGCACAATAGTTTTATGCTCCCCATGCAAGTCAAGGGGTTGATGAGGTGCCCGTTGTCATCACCAGTATGTTAAAAGTCTTTGATTTTGATGTGTATGCATTGATAGACCCGGGTACCACTCTTTCTTTTGTTACTCCTCTTATTGCCAAAATATTTCATGTCGAGCCCGAATTATTGTGCGAGTCTTATGAGGTGTCTACTCCCATTGTGGGAGGGTCATGATATAGTGGCCTAGGGTAGGTTTATCTCTTGCATTAAAGCACAAAAGCTTATCTCAAAGGGGTATCTCTATCATCTTGTGAGGGTTAAGGATGTTGGTCAAAAGTCCTTCCTATAGAGTCAGTTATGGTGGTAAATGGGTTCTTTGATATCTTTCCAAGTGACCTTCCTAGTTTTTCTCTCAAAAGGCAAATAATCTTTGGTATAGACCTCCTTCTCGATACTCAGCCCATTTTTATTCCCCCTTATCATATGGCTCCGGCGGAGTTAAAGGAGTTGAAGGAGCAATTGAGGGACTTGTTGGAGAAGGGTTTTATTAGGTCTAGTCAATCACCTTGGCGTGCACCAGTGTTGTTTATGAAGAAGGATGGGTCTCTTAGAATGTGTATTGACTATATGAAACTTAATAGGGTTACCATCAAGAATAAGTACTCTCTCCCAAGAATTGATGATTTGTTTGACCAACTTTAAGGGGCTAATCACTTCTCTAAGATTGTTCTTAACTCTGGGCATCATCAACTAAAGGTGACAGAGTGTGACTTTCCCAAGATGACCTTCCAGACTAGGTATGGGCATTATGAATTTGTGGTTATGTCTTTTGAATTGACCAATACATAGGCTATCTTCATAGATCTTATAAATAGGGTCTTTAGACCCTACCTTGATTTGTTTGAGGTGGTTTTAATTGATGATATTTTGATTTCCTCATAGTGAGGAGAAGCATGTGGCTCATTTGAGGGTAGTGCTACAAAGATTGAAGGAAGAGAAGTTGTATGTTAAATATGAGAAGTGGTAATTTTGATTGAAAGAACTTGTCTTTCTAGTCATATGGTGTCAGGAGATAGTATTAAGGTGGACCCGAAAAAGATGGATGTGATTAGAACTTGACCGAGACCATTGACACCATCGGACATTAGAAGCTTCGTGGGCTTAGCAAGATACTATTGGAGATTTATGAATGGATTCTATTCCGTTGCTTCTGCCATGACTAAGTGCACTCAAAAGAAGGCTAAGTTTGTGTGGGTCGATAATTGTGAAAAGAGTTTCCAAACCTTGAAGGATAAGCTTGTCTCTGCTCCTATTTTGTCTCTACTAGAAGGGTTGAAAGGGCTTATTATGTATTGTGATGCCTCCCAGATTGGTTTGGGTTGTGTTTTGATGAAAAATGGCAAGGTGATAGCCTATGCTTCTAGCAACTCAAAGTGCATGAAATGAATTATCCTACTCATGATCTTGAATTGGCCGCCATAGTTTTTGCTTTGAAAATTTGGTGTCATTATTTGTATGGGGTGCATGTTGACATGTTCACCGATCATAGGAGTCTCCAATATGTGTTCAATCAAAAAGATCTCAACTTGAGACAAAGAAGACGGTTAGAACTTCTTAAGGATTATGATATGAGTGTGCATTATCATCCCAGTAAGACTAATGTGGTGGCAGATGTTATGAGTAGGGTCTCTATGGGTAGCCTAGCTTATGTTGATTATGGGGGCAAAGAGGTGGCTAAAGAGGTCCATCGGTTGGCTAGATTAGGGGTTAGGTTGAAAGAGGTTGATAACGGTGGTATTATGGTTGTTGATGGTTCAAAATCTTCCTTGGTTGATGAGGTAAAAGCAAAGCAAGATCTTGATCCCTCCTTGTTAGACTTGAAGGCCTTGGTGAAAGAGGGGAAGGTGTAGGTTTTCTAAGATGGTGCCCTTGTGTACCAAGGTAGGTTTTGTGTGCCTTGTGTTGATGATTTGATAAAGAAGATTCTTGATAAGGCTCATAATTCTTCTGATTCTACCCACCCCGGTTCTACCAAGATGTATAGAGATTTGAGGGATGTGTTTTGGTGGGGAGGTATGACGAAAGGCATTGCCAAATTTGTATTCGGTTGTCATAGTTGCCAACAAGTTAAAGCCGAACACCAAAGCTCGAGTGACCTAAACAAACACATATAGATTCCTACTTAGAAGTAGGAGGAAGAAAATTAACATGGATTTTGTGGTTGAGTTGCCTAAGACTAGAAGGGGTTTTGATTCTACTTGGCTTGTGGTTGATAGGATGACAAAGTTGGCTCATTTCCTACTGGTTAAGATTACTTATTGGGCCGAAGACTTTGCTAAGGTGTACATTCATGAGTTGGATTGCATAGGTTGCCCTTGTCTATCATACTGGATTGTGGTGCTTAATTCATTTCACACTTTTGGAAGTCCTTCCAAAGAGGCCTTAGAACCAAGGTAAAGCTTAGTAAGACCTTTCACCCTCAAACGAATGGCCAAGCCGAAAGAACTATCTAAACACTTGAAGATATACTTAGGGCTTGTATTTTGGAGTTTAAGGGTAGTTGGGATGATCATCTTCCATCGATTGAATTTGCTTATAACAATAGTTTCATTCTAGCATTGGTATGGTTCCTTTTGAGGCCTTCTATGGTAGACATTGTAGATCATCGGTTGGGTAGTTTGAAGTAGGATAAATGGCTTTATTGGGTAATTATCTAGTTATGGAGGATATAGAGAAGGTAAGTTTGATTAGCAAAAGGTTGAAAATATCCCAAAGTCATCAAAAGTCCTATTCCAATAAGCGAAGAAGAGGGGTAGAATTTAAAGTTGGTGATTGGGTCTATTTGAAGGTGTCACCAATGAAAGGTGTAATTCATTTTGACAAGAAGGGTAAATTAATTCCAAGATTAGTGAGTCCTTGTAGGGTGATGTGGAGGATTGGTAAGGTGGCCTATGAGTTTGAGTTGCCTAGTGAAATAGATTTGGTTCATCAGATGTTTCATGTATCCATGTTGAGGAAATGTGTAGGTGACCCAAATGTTATTGTCCCATTGGATGTTATGGGCATTGTTGTAGACAACTTGACTTATGAAGAAGTTCTAGTAGGGATCTTGGATAGACAAGTGAAAAGGTTAAGGAACAAGGATGTTGCTTTCGTTAAGGTACTTTAGAGAAATCAACAAGTCGAAAGTGCTACATGGGAGGCTAAAGTGGACATGCAAAAGCAATATCCCTATATCTTCCATTCTACTCAAGCCTAAGGTACTAAATCTAAGTCCTATATATGATTTCAAGTATCATGTTTTGTCTCCTATGTCATTTGTATGCATTCATGTTTATATTGACGAAGTTCATACTGATGTTAACACTTATGTTGAGATTTTTGAAAATGGTGTATAAGTGTATTGTTACATTCTTGTTGGGGCTGATTTCTTCATGATTACTCTTCTTATGTATGCTTCTTTGACATTCTAGGATGAATGTTCCCAAGTGGGAGATACTGAAATGACCTCAAAAAGTGCCCGAGATACTGAAATGACCTCAAAAAGTGCCCAAAAATATGCCTCGAAAGTGTCCAGAATCGTAATTTCTATATATCTCAAAACCTAAGCGTGATATCAAAAGCTCAACTTTATATTCTTGATCGGGGGGCAACATTGAGTGGACAATTGGTCTAACCCTGATTTTAGATCAAACGAATCACAATTTCAATTTCTCAAAAATTTCTTATCTAGAATGAGTCTGCGCCCCTGGCGCGCGACGCGGCCAGGGCGCGGACTAGTGTTATTTTTTCCTAGTTATTTTTAGTTTGGTCCAGGGCTTTTGGGTCTTGGGACTAAGTCCTCCCATGCATGAAAATACTTATACTTAGCCATATTTCACCTTCATATCATACAATACATTCCCCAATACTCTCTCAAACACTTAGACAAATATTTAACCCCAAATTGCAAGTCCCAAAACTCATCTGGATCAAGAGTTAACTCAAGCTTCAAGTCTCCATTTCCAATCTTCATCAAGTAATTCTCAAAAGTTAAGGTATGTGGATTTCAACCATTGGATCCTTTCACCCATGGTGCTCAAGCTTTTTCTTTACCTAAAATACATGTTTCTATGTTGATTTTACTTATGGAACTTCTATTGTGAATTTGACTATGAACTATGTTGGGGTTTTGTAAAAGTATGACTATTTATGCATGTTTTGACCTATGAATCTTATATCTATCTTGAGATTTGTTGAAGGGTTTTGATGTATGTTGCATGAGGGTATTACTAAGTGTTGGTGGGTGGGTTTACATTGAATTTACTTGCATGATTTCACTCTTGAATTGGGTGGCTTTACACTAGGATTGAACACCCACGAAGTGTTTGATAAAATATCTAGTTAATGTATCATGACTTATTAAAGGTTGCACGCTTGGCATATGAGTCAAGTGACTTTATGATGATGAAAGGGTGGTAATAATATGTTGATTCCACGAGAAGTACCTATTGTCTTTTGAGTTTAACATAGCCAATTGAAGGGTGATGCCTCAACCACCTTAGATGGAAGTGGTAAGCCATCAACCAATTGAGGAGTTGGTACCTCAATCGCCTTGGATGGGGGTCATATGACGTCAACCAATTGAGGGGTTAGTACCTTAATGATCTCGAATAGGGGAGGTAATCCATCAACAAATTGAGGGGTTGGTACCTCAATCACTTCTGACGAAGGGTGGTCATGTCCGTCAACCAATTGAGGGGTTGGTACCTCAATCACTTCTAAGGGATGGTCTACATCGTATTCCAAGAACTAAGTTGCTTGGTATATGATGATGGTATATTCCTACATATGTAATATAATTTATATATAAGTATGTTTACCTCAAGTATTATTCATACATGTCATATTGTTATATGTTCATCTATTGCCTAATTACACATTTTGACTATGTTGCCTATCTATTGTTACATTGCATCCTATATACTTAGTATATTCAAACATACTAACACATACTTTATGTCTACATGATATTACCACGTAGGAACCGGAGCCTCACTTGATCATCTTCCTCCTCCATGTGGCTAATGCTATATCTCTCAAGCAAGTTGATGAGTCCTCAACTTTTAGGACATACTTCTCTTAGTTTATGAGATGTATAGACTCTCTTTTCTTTATGGTATGCTTTGACTATGAGAGTGAGCACAGTTGATTGTCTTGGCCCCCGCTAAGTTCTATGTTAGAGGTTTTGTTGGACAAGTTATATAATGATGCTATGAGCTTTGACTCATTGACATTTTATGATATAAAAGGTGTCCCTTAGCCCCGAGTTCCCTTATTCTTACTATCTCTTATTGTTGTTTATTTGCTTTTGCGATTAAGGATGTTTAATGATATATTAAGGGGTTTGATTGTGGTCTCTTCGGGTTCCACATTCTCCATGTCACGTCTACGCCCTAGGCTTGGATCATGGAAAACTTGGAGTGGGTTGTGTTACCAAATAGTATCTTAGCTAGCTATGAGATTGACCGAGCACATATCATGGCTGAGAAGATTCAAGATTCTGCTCTGGATGAATACCTTATTGTTGTTCCCTATCTTGATACATAGACTATGTATTGAGGCCAGAGTGCGCGTCTCTCTTCACATAGACCCACACATCGAGGCCCTTCACACTATGGATCCTAGCCTAATTAAGGCTGATGAAAATCCGGTGGACCTCCAGAGAGCAGTTCCTCCTCCCATGCCTGAGATATTTTATCTTGAGCCATTTACTGAGGAGTTAACTCCAGGTCCTACTACCTCTACTCTAGTTGCACTAGAGCAACCTCCAGCAGTTGACACCGAGGTAATGCCCTCGAAAGATACACTTGCACCCAAGCCATCTGCTTCTCCAATTACTTCTACGCACTTAGCTATTATGTTTGCTTTTGTATTTTAGGCTTTGGTACACAAGTTGATTAGGACAGAGGCCCAGTTGGGCAAGTTGAAAGTCATGGGTTCATCAAATAGTCCAGGCCTCGGAGGAGCGAGCCAAAGTATTCACCCTATTTAAGTTGGACCTGAGAGTTGCTACAGTGGATACCAGGGTCGACGCTTTCGAGGCCAGGGTCAAGAAGAGACTTGATGGATCTCATCCTGCAGATTTGGCTGGCATATAGCAAGAGTTAACCAAGTTTAAGGCCGACTTGATAAAATCATTAGAAACACCGATAGCATCCCCGAAGGAGGCACTTGTGGGAAGGACCTGATTGATCTATTCGAAGATCACCCACATGCTTCCAGGAAGAGGACTTTAGAGGGTGATTATGCAAATGTGGCCTAAAAGAGATAGAGGACTGTTGAGGAGGAGGAGGAGCTAGAGGAGCAGATCACTAACCTGGTGATGAGAGATTCAATATAAATGGAGTAGCAATGGCAGGCTCGAGAACAGTAAAGATTACACAGAGCTAGTACCTCGAGTTCAGCTGCAGCCCAGACCACCCAGGAGAAGACAGAGCCCCAGGACCAAATTGATGCCGGTGACTGAGGACCATGTGTTTACTATTTTTGACACCCATGCTTACTACTTTTGGATACATTGTTCTCACTACTATTTTTGGATACTTTATTTTTATTGTTATTTTTGGATCATTTGGTTTTTATTACTTTTTGGATGATATGTTTTTGTTTGGTTTTTTGATATCTATCTACTTTGAGGACAAAGTATTGTTTTTGGTGGGGTATGGAAAGTTATGGACTTCAATGAAGTTTGAGTATCTTTTAGTCCATAACTGACCTATTTTTGATATCCCAAGGTTTTCTTGCTATATTTCTTTTTTCTTGTGGATGATTTTACTTCATGTTGAAATGGCATGTTTTAGGTGTTATAGATAACTTGTTGATATATGGCAATTAATACTTATGGCATGTATATAGTTTTGAATGATTTTATTGAATGTGTTAAAAAATGGGTACCCACAAAATTTTTGGGATTGTTGGTTTCTATTGCAATCTTGCATGTGATTGGTTTGGCAATGTTTATTTATGATGAAGTGAAGGTAAGTTAATGCTTGAAGCATGACCTGTCAGTCTATGTTGATTATGTATGTAATATTATGTGTGTGAGAGCTAATGTTGTCATATTCATGCATTGTGTGTTGATTCAAAACTTGCCCTATTACTCTAAGATTGGACAGGAGGTTGTGGTGATCAAGAAAGGATCTTAGGCCATTGTTCTTTAAATTAGTCCACTTTTCCCTAAATGAGTTACCAAATGAAAGAGTTTACCCCTTGTTCCAAATGTTTGAGCTTTAAATGTACCATTTCTTTTTTGACACCTAACTATCCTAACATTATCTAGTGGAACACTTTAATATTGGCCCAGATCTATCCCTGAACATGTGAACCTTGATTGAGGTAAAAAGCCTAAGTTAAGGGTGGCTACCAAAAGTGGCCCTAGTTTAGTTGAGTGGATATTATGTACTTCACCTCAGGGTAAAAGCCTAAGTTGAGGGTGGCTAATGATTTGGTATAGTAGCAAAAATGAGGTGATTAGTTAAGAATGAAAGAAAGCATGGAAAATCATGTACTGAGTGAGACAAAAAGAAGAAAAGTTGTCTTAGAATGAGAAGAATAGCAAAATGAGTTCAAAAATAAGGCACAAGACAAAAGATGAAAAGAAAGTACGCGAAAAAGCTTGAAAGTGAAGAATAAGGGAGGACAAAGTGAAAATGGTTAAGTTATTAAGGTGAAAATGTTGAAACATGATTCAAGAATGGCATTCAGTCACTAATTGCCCAAAAATACCTTACTAAAGCCTCATGAGCCTACATTACAAGCCTATGAAGTCCTAAAGTGATCCTAATCCAACTAGTCAACAGTCTGAAGTGTGAGTATATAGGCAAGCCTATCGTATTAGTTATCATGCATGAATCTTATTTGTCAGAGTATGCTTGCATAGTCCCTCAATCTTTTTTGATTGCTTATTGATTGAAAAAGAGAGATTTCTTTTCTCTGGAGGCATTTGCACTGCATGGTTATCATATAACTTGTACAGTGTTTGTAAATTGTTGATTCTCCTTAGCTCGTCATAGTTGGATTATCAAATGCATCAATGTGCCTTAGTTTTCTTGGTAGCCATACAATCAGGTTTTGAAAATGCTAGTTTGGGTGCCTGAGCTGAAATTGAGAAAAGTATATGCCATTAGAAACATTGCCATGTATTACTTATTGTCTATGTAGATCAAGACATCGCTTGAGGACAAATAATAGTTCTAAGCTGAGGGTGATGATGTGCTGTCAAAATACAACACATTTGATACCTAAAACAAGGGACTTTACAAGTTATTGATGTGACTTTTTATGTTTTTTTATGTGTTTTATGTTTGTTTTGGCAGAAAATAGAGGTTGGCCAGATTTTGGAGAAAAGTAGCAGATCTTGTAGAATTTGAAGACCTATGAGACACAGTATGAGTCGTAAGAGGTGGTCGTAGCGATTAACAGCTTTTAAATATCAAAATCTGAGAAACTGAAGTCAGTCATACGAGCTCAGAGTATGAGTCATAGACCAGGCCATGACTAGTAGTATGGATCGTAGCAGTTATATCCAAAATGACAACTGCTGACTATGAAAGCTCGATTATGACTCGTAGATCACTCTACCAGTTGTACTTATGAATTGTAACTACTGTCGACCAACTTTCTTATTTATTTTTAGATCCTTTTTGTAAATAGTATAAATAGTTTAAGTTAGGGTATTAAAAGAGAGGATCATAGAGACTATTATTGAGATCAGATTGTAGAGATTCTTGAGAATTTTTTAGAGAGATTTTACTAGGGTTTATTGTAGATACTTAGGGTTTTACTTTGAAGACCTAATTTGGGGATTTGAAATCACTTGTAATCAAACTCCATTCTTCAAGCTTGTGATTTCAACATCAACATCGTTTTTGTTCTTCATTTTCTTTGGGTAATTTCGCAATCATGTTTATTCTATTCATTGTTTGTGATTTGCCCTAATTATGAGAAGGTAATCCCCCATAACTTGGGGTTGTGGGAACCATAAGTAGCTAACTTCTAATAACCTATATTATTTGCATTTCTTTGATTGAGTATTTACATGTATTGTCTATTTTCCTTCAGAATGCTTGTTGTTTGGTGGTGGCCAACACCAAGCTCGCCTAGTGTCATAATCCTAACCAAGGTAGTGATTAATAGAAAAAGAAAATAGGTGATAGGATTCGACTGATGTGTTCTGGTCTAATCAATCAAACCCGACTAAGGAGAGGTTGACTGGGACAATGGGTAAAGGTTAGTTGGCACACCATGGTAGCTGACTAAGTGTCATGGTGAAATTTGACTTTCACTTTTACAAGAGGGCCGGAAGAACCTAAGTTACCGTCCTACATGCAATGTCTCAATTAGGGTTATGTTATCCGTGGTATTTGAGTTAGTGAATCATGGGGAACACAATTTTCAACTTGCTCCTCAAATTGATTGTATCTTCATAAATATTAGTATAGTTTTTGTAGTTATTTTATTCCAATTTGCAAATCCCGCCCCCCCCCCATTCTAGAGAATATAGTTGATTGGTACTTGAAATGATTATTGGTGAGTCAATTTGGACAAACCCCATATCCCTTGTGGATTCAACCCTAGTCTCTGGTTAGGTTTATACTTGATAGCAACCAATTTACTGTTGGAGCATGAACATTAGTTGGAAATTAACCAGAATGCCCCTCGAATTAAAAATAAAAAGTTGACTCAGAAAATGCCCAGTCTACGACGCAGACTGGGCGCGGACATATATAATTTTTTTCCAATTTTTTTCCAAATGAGTTTTCAATTTCCATTGAAACACTGAGAAAAATAAGTGTTGGTCTGCCTCCCAGGAACATGCCTTGGGTGTGCATTAACACTATTTTTTGTCTAGGATTAGAAATTTATTTTTTGATCCGATGGCTTTAAAATCTGAATGAGACCGTTTTTCCACTCAATTTTCCATATTTTTTGCATATCCGGTCTCGCATTCACAAATGGAGTATGGGAAGATGTGCTACGCACATTCTATATTCTAGGGGTATTTTAGTAATTTTATTGGGTATTACACTTTAGTAGTTTTAATTAGTTCATTAAATTTTTCACTCAATCTTTTCATCATTTTTAACAAAGACACACTTAGCTCAATAACATGGATCGTTAATTGATTTTGATTTAAATCCTTTGGGTTTGATATCCCAGCCTCTAATTAGGGTCATTATATTACTTGTTAAGACTATGTACACTTGCATGCTCTGGGAAGCAACAAGTTTTTGGCACCAATGCCGGAGATTAAAAGTGAGAAGTTGGTTAATTTTCTGAGTTGTTTTGTTTTGTGTGTTCACTGCGCCTGATCTTCCTCGTGCTACTTTCTCAGCTATTCAGTTGCTACACTAAAGAAACAAGATTTTTGCTTCAAGTAGTCTAAGAGAAGGGCAAGTGTCTTGTACCCCATTCTGTCGATTTAACTTATTAAGCAGGAAGATCTAGAGGATAATAAAGAAGAAGTTGAACCTGTTAGAGAGGAAATGGTGGACCAAAATCCACCCGCAAGAGCAGAAACGCCTAGGCCAATCTGGGATATGGCAATCCTATGCATCACTAATGTCACTAGATGCTTTCAAAAGCCAGAGCCAAGTGGTTGTTCGGAACTCAAATGGAATATGATTCAATTGCTACACTCCACCGAGTAGTTTACTAGGTTGCCACATGAAGACCCACAGGTTCATCTTCAGAACTTCTTAGAGATTGTTGATATATCCCCACAAGGGTGAACAGAGACTATATGAGGATAACTTTGTTTCCCTTTACACTATTGAGGGAAGCATGAAGGTGGCTACAAATTGAGCCACCCAACTCCATTACTTATTGGGATAAGCTAGCTAGAAAGTTCCTGACCCGATTCTTCTCATCTGGCAAGACAACCAAACTAAGGAGTGAGATTCTAAGCTTCAGGCAAAGACTTGGAAAAAATTTATATCAAGCATGGGATAGGTTTAAAACTCTTTTCATTAATCGTCCCTATCATTGTCAGGCTAATAAAGTGTTGGTCCATACCCTCATTGAAGGTTTGGAATCCAACACCAAGATTTTTCTTGATTCTGCAACAGGTCCACTGGAACTGGAGAAGACGTATGATGAGTTGTATGCTTTTCTCAATTGTATTGCACAAGAAAATCTTGAGTGGAATAGAGGATCTAGCAAATCGGTAGTTCAGAAGTAAGCCGGCATGCCAGAGATGGATGCACTGACTGCATTGCAAGCCCAAGTGTCAGCAATACAGAATATGATGACAAATCACTTCAATATCTTGTCGTTGGCCTAACAACTAATGCCAGTGTGTATGGTTCAACAGTCATCTATGGTAAATATGGTACAACACCAGTAGAATGGCTAGTATAATATGTGTGGAAGAGGAGACCGTGCTACAGAGTTTTGTGGAGTTAAATCTTAAGCATTAGACTTTGTGGGCAATGCCAAAAGAGGTGGGTATCAAGGTTTTGGGAACACTTATAACATAAATTATAGAAACCACCCAAAATTCTCTTGGGGTGGAAATCAACAAAACATACCTCAGCCTAGACTAAAGGTGGCAATATGTATTATAATTAGCAGATGTAATAGCCCACAAAGTAGGCTAACCCAAACAACATAACTGATAGTGAGGTGTTGAGACAAATTCTGGCAAATCAGTAAAGGCAAGAAGATGACATCCGTTAAAACAAGTAGAGTCTCCTAAACTTAGAGAAGTAGTTTGGGCAGTTAGCAAGCACTATAAATTCCAAACCTCAAGGAGGCTTGCCAAGTAACACTGACCCCAAACCCCAAGCAAGTAAATGTAGTCAGCACTGGAACTGGTAGACCATTGGTTGAGTTGGTCCCAAGGAAGAATGATGGAGCAAAAAGTAGAACTACCTAGAATGATAAGGCTTCCGATCCCAACCCATCTAATGATGAGGAAGTTTCAATGTCCAAGACTCCTCCCCCTCTCCCCCCCCTCCTTCCTCAAAAGATGAAAAAGAGGAAGAAGGATGAGTGTTTCCAAAAGTTCATCGGGCTTCTGAAATAGGTACAGATTCACTTACCTCTTATTGATGTTTTGTAGGGGATCTCAAAGTATGCTTAGTACATGAAAGATATAGTGTCCAACAAGAACAAGTTGGTTGAGTTTGAGACTGTGGCACTCGCGAAAGAGTACAGCTCCAAGATTCTAAATAAAGTTAAGCTACCAACCAAGATAAAGGATCCTGGGAGCTTCATTGTGCAAGTGGTGATTGGGAATTGTTTGAATGCCAGAGGTTTGTGTCATCTAGGTGTGAGTATTAATCTCATGCCCAGTTCTATGTTCTTGATGTTGGGGCTTAGAAATCCTAAGCCCACTACCATCTTGTTATAATTGGTTAATTATATTGTGGCAAGGCCATATGGTGTTATAGAGAAAGTCTTAGTCCCAGTGGGATCTCTCACCTTCCCCGTGGACTTTGTCATCTTGGACTTAGAACCTAACCCAGAGGTTTCATTCATTCTTGGATGCCCATTCTTAGCAACAGGAAGGGCATTGATTGATGTTACAGCAGGAAGGCTCACCATACGAGCCCATGACAAAGTTGAAGTATTTGATATGTATAAGGCCTTGAAGTTGCTCGCTATATATGAGGACTTGATAGCCATCACAGTGTTGGATACGGCGATGGCAGTAAGCCAAGTGGAGATTACATATCCTCTAGCCAGAGTGTTACTAAATCAATGGCTAATAGATGATATAGAAGTTATAAAGATTGAGAGTGTGCTAAATAATCACAATGTTAGCATGCTAAAGAAAGTTGTTGAGCCCTTAAAAAGTGTATTAGGTCCCCCACAAAAACCTTAGTCAAAGAAGCTCCTTAGCTTGAGTTGAAGTCATTGCCATCACATCTCAAGTATATTTTTCTTGGTGAAAATACACTTTACCTATAATCTTGTCTGCTTCATTGACTGCAGCCTAGGTCGAAGCTGTTGTAGCTATGCTAAAATGGAGGAAGAGAGCAATGGGTTGGCAAATGTCAAACATTCATGGCATTAGCCAGCCCTATGCATGCACAAGATCTTTATGGAGGAGGACCACAAGCCAGTGGCCCAACCACAGAGAAGAGATAAATCCGATCATGAAGAAGGTGGTCATGAAAGAAGTGATAAGGTGGCTAGATGCGGGTATCATCTTTCCCATCTCATACAGCAAGTGGGTGAACCCAATGTAGTGTGTCACTAAGAAAGGGGGGATGATGGTCATCGCCAATGACAAGAATGAGCTCATTCCAACCAGAACAATGACAAAGTGGCGCAAATGCATGAACTACAGGAAACTAAATGATGAAACTAAGAAAGATCACTACTCAGCCCCCTTCATTGATCACATGTTAGACAAGCTAGCTGAGCCAGAGTACAATTGTTTCTTGGATAAGTACTCAGGTTATAATCAGATCACAATTGCACCTGAGAACCAAGAAAAGACCATTTTTATATGTCCATATGGGGCACATGTATTCAAATGCATGCCCTTCGGTCTGTGCAATGCACCAGCCACTTTCCAAAGGTGCATGATGACCATATTCCATGACATAGTGGAGTATTTGTAGAGGTATTCATGGATGATTTCTCAGTCTTTGGGAGTCATTTGAGGTATGTTTGGATAATATGGACAGGGTGTTATCAAGATATGAAGAAACTAACCTCGTCCTCAATAGGGAAAAATGTTATTTCATTAAAGAGGGGATAGTTCTAGGGCATAAGGTGTCAAAACATGGCTTAGAGGTAGATAGGCCTAAGATAGAGGTGATAGAAAAGATGCCTCCACTAGTGTTAGTGAAAGAAGTCCACAGTTTTCTTAGACACACAGGGTTTTACTGCAGATTCATCAAGGACTTCTCGAAGATTGCAAAGCCACTATATGCTCTCCTGGAGAAAAAGGTACCTTTTAACTTTCATGCTTCATCTTTGCAGGCATTTGAGCTACTGAAGAAGTGGCTAGCCAAGGCCCCCATACTGATAGCACCTGATTGGGAGCTTCTCTTTGAACTCATATGTGATGTTAGTGACATTTTTCTTGGAGTAGTGATGGGATAACGCAAGGAAAAGGTGTTCTGCTCTATATACTATGCCAGTAAGAGTCTGGATGCAATGCAACTACATAGTCACTGAAAAGGAGATGTTGGCACTAGTATATGCATTTGACAAGTTTAGATCCTATTTGGTAGGCACTAAAGTCATAATGTTCACACACCATGCTGCTATGAAGTACTTATTCAACAAAAGGGATGCTAAACTTTGATTAACCAGATAGATCTTATTGCTTCAAATGAGTTCAACATTGAGATCAAGGATTGGAAGGGGTGTGAGAACCAAATTGTTGATTACCTGTCTCACTTGGAGAATATGAGCAATAGCAGATTAAGCAAGAATTCTAGAATGAGCAGCTATTAGATTTAGAAGTGGATAAGCTATCGTAGTATGTTGATATTATTAACTACTTGGTAAGCGAGGTCTTTCCCCCAGATGCTAATTATCAGCAGCAGAAGTGACTAGCTCATGATGCAAAGGTATACATCTGGGAAGAGCCATATCTATTCAGGAAGGGTGTTGTCAGAATGGTCAGAAGGTGTGTTCCTGAGGTCTAAAATGCACAAGATACTTGAGAGATACCACACTTCTCCCTATGGAGGCCATCATTGAGGAGAATGAACAGCCTATAAAGTGCTATAGTCAGGTTTTTTTTGGCCAACCCTCTTCAAGACTGTTGTAAAGTTTGTGAGAGCATGTAATGCATGTCAGAAGACTAGCACCATCTCCAAGAGATATTAGATGCCTCTGAACAACATATTGGAGGTAGAGATCTTTGATGTATGGGGGATGGACTTTATAGGTCCATTGCCACCCTATTTTGGTAATTACTACATCTTGCTTGCAGTTGATTATGTCTCCAAATGGGTCAAAGTGATAGTTTTGGCCACCAATGATTCTAAGGTGGAGAGTAAGTTTCTGAAGAAGCAGATCTTCACAAGGTTTGGGACTTCGAGAGCCATCAATAGTGATAGAGGTACACACTTCATCAACCAGACAGTGAAGAATCTGCTAGCTAAGTATGGAGTGAGGCATAAGGTGGCCACAGCATATCACCCTCAGACAAGCGGTCAGGTAGAGGTGTCGAATAGGGAAGTGAAATAAATCCTGCAAAAGACCATTAAATGCCACATGTAAAGACTAGTCCATCAAGATTGATGAGTCCTAGTTGGCATACAAGAAGGCTTATAAGACACTGATCGGCACATCTCCATACAAGTTGGTCTATGGCAAGGCATGTCACCTCCCTGTCAAGCTTGAACACCAAGCTTATTACGCATAAAAAGTCTCAACCTCAATCCAGAGCTCGCAGGGTAAAAAAGAATAGAACTATTAGAAGAGGTGGATGAATTTCAGCTCCAAGCATATGAGAATACTAAGCTCTACAAAGACAAGATGGAGAAGTGGCATGACAGGCACATTATCAAGTGTACTTTTCAGCTGATACAATAGGTACTTCTCTTTAACACTCATCTTAAACTATTTCCAGGAAAGCGGTCGAAATAGAGCGGACTATATATTATGGTGAATGTGATGCCACACGATGTTGTGTAGTTAAGAGAGGAAACCACGAACTAAACATTTTGGGTTAATGAGAAACGTTTCAAGCACTACTATGGTAAGGACACGAGTTATGATGAAGAGGCCATAGATTTGGCCAATGGTGAGTAGAATGATGTTGAATCGTGTCGTGACGGTAAATCAAGCATTGCACGGGAGCCAACCCAGGGTGAGGTAATGGTAATTACTTTACTCTCTATTTTATTTTTATTTTTAAAAAAACTATAGAAAATAAAATTTTTGCACTAAGTGTTGATTCGCGACCAGTGCGCGTTGCGGACCTTAGCCACTTCGGTGCAAATTTTTTACATCTTCAATTCTTGTTGATCCGTTAGGTGCTTTTTGAATTTCTTTGCCTGGATTAACTTATTTCACTATTTTGTAGCATATCCAAGTGTTCAAAGATTTTTAAGGGGTTTGATGCTCAAAAAAATAACTTTTGTGGACTTCGAAACAGTGAGGGTCAGCGGCAGGCACGCGACGTGCACATATCATGGAGGTGTGTTAATTTTTCCATCCAAGTAAGAGCTGTAGAATGCAAAAAATAAAAAACATTAATAAGTCTATTCCGCATCCAGTCTGCGTTGCGGACCTAGCGCGAACGAGTGTATATTTTTCAACATCAATCTGACCCAATCCCCTTTATTTAAACCCCCGCCCCCCATGCCTTTTTCTCTATTTTCTAACACCAATACAACATAAAATACCCCTTTTGTTCATTTATCTCTCAATTTTCTCTCCCAAACGCCCAAATTCAAACAAATCTGCATTACGCCTCAAGTTCCCCAAGGATTTTTCTTTGTTTCTCTTACAATTTTCAACTAAGGATATCATGGCCTTTTGTACTCTCCAAACTAATCAAGCTAGTTCGTCAAAATCCTCAAGTAGTAGAAGATGGGTTGGGGACATCCTGGAGGTGCCCAAAGCCCTAGAGCCTCCCAAGGGCCAAAGACCCCGGTTTAGAGTTAAGGCAGTTTGTAGGGAAGGTCAGTGTTGGTACAAGGCACACAATGATGCATCCATTGATGCAGACACCTTAGCGAGGAACTATCCTCATATTTACCAGCACTATATGGACTACCACATGACCTTGCTCTTTAAAGAGGCCCTGCCTTGTTACCTCAGTCTAGTCCGAGAGTTCTATGATAACATAAAGATTGAGGCATGCTCTCAAGTGGTCACTATGTGGGGGATAGAGGTAAATATCACCCCAGTTGCTATAAATGGGAACCTGGGCATCTTGGATGTCTCTACATCCCATTTTATTGGTTTCAGATTTTCCCACCCTACCTGCCTATTCATTACACTTTTGCAGGGTTAAACTCCATAGCCAAGTGGATTCGCCATGGCTAAAAAAAGGTACCATCAGTCTTTCCCATTTGCTCATATGAACAGGGAGGGCCGAGTTTGGCTGAAGATGGTCACACATTCCTTCTTCAAGAGCAACACTTCACGGCTGTCATGAGGGCCAGGGTCTGTTTGGCCTATACACTGATGACTGGGGTAGAGCTTAATTTAGAGGCTATAGTCAAATCATCTATGAGGAAGGCTCGAGTTCATCATGGGCATAGGTATACTTTTGATGACTTGATTACTGAGTCATGTAGATGTGAAATGTTCCATAAGAGCCACTGGATTACTTTCTCCCATTGAGGACCCCACTATAATGTGACCAACACTAAGGGGCTAGACGAGTCTGCGAGACTTGCGCTGAACACGACTGAGAGGAATCATAGGGATGAACTCATTATGGGGTGGATGTTTGGGCTTGAGATTCTAAACCATAGGACAAGAGGTCGCCCTTCTACTCAGCAGAAGATTGATGAGGTCGAGGCCCGCTACCCTCTGAATGCCGATGTCAATGCGGTATTGGGTATCGATCCTCAATTCGTGGAGCCTATATAGGATGATTTACCCATAAACCCCAAGGATTGATGGGAGGCCTCTGATCTAGTTGAGGATGAGATTAAGGAGGAGGAGCCGGTCGGTGTTAGGGGTGAGCCTATTTTACCTAGCCCGATGGACGAGGAGTGAGCACCACACTTTCATCCCATAGGTTTCATATGCTTAGCACTGAGGGAAGTGTTGATTCTAAGTGTGGGGTGGGAGTATCTTGTTGTTTATGCTTCTTTCCTTAAATTTGGCTCTGTATTAAGACTATTTTATTTTTTGTTTCTTACTATATTTTGGACATCATTTTTATTTTTTCTTTGGTCCGTAACTAAGTATGATTTTTTCTAGTATGATTGAGTACTAGTAGTATTGTAAATTGCATTGTACTAGTTGTGTTAATTGTGTTCTTTAAGAAATTTGGTGTGTGAATGTTTAGCTAGTTGTCATAGTTGTGTGACAGGGCCCTATGATGGATGGATGACGACTGTCTTAAGGGTGTTCGTCAATATGAGTCTTATATAGAGTGTCGATAGTAGTATAAAAGGGCATTTTGCGTAGAGTAGATGAATCAAGGATGACTAAACCAGTTGAACTCTGAGTAGCTAATGCTTGAATCTTGAACTTCATGGATGTGTATGCTTAGTTATGAATTCATGTGAATGATGTGATAGTGATTCTAGTATTAACCTTGTGATGGGAGTGTGTTCCATGAGTGAGTGAGAAAACTTGTTAGTCTATGTTGCAATAGTTGCTAGAACTTGCCCGGTGTGTGGACTAAACTAGGTAAATTGAACTTAGAGGAAAGGATCTAGGAATTTCTTTGATAGCCCTATTATTTTTGAATCTTTTAACCCAGCTAAACTAAGCATTCCTAGTTAGTCCCGTTGAGCCTTAGCATTTTTCTTAGGTTAGCCATATTCTAAGTCGAACCCTTTTCTTTGCTCCTAAGTCATGTTTGATCCTAATTCCTAAGTGCTATAGCACATTAAGAGTAGGGGAAGGAAGCATGAATGGGACACCCAAGGTATAAGTGGAAGTATAAAAGAGAAAGTAAAAAGACAAAAGATTTGAGGTTGAACAGTATGGGCCTGCGATCAGAGTGCGTCATTGACCTATCGCGAAGGGCTACTGCTTTGGGAAAAAAAAGTTAGGTGTATGTACATGTATCAATCAAGTAAATTTTGTTCTGGTGGGATCAATTCAATAAAAGAAAAAATAATTTGAGTCAGTCTTGAAACAATTCATGCATTTTCTCCTAAACTTTGTAGGTAAATCTATTTTTTTATTATTCAACAAAAGTTGCTAGACACTATGGAGCTACTGCACGTATTTAATGCATATATACTTTTGTTTGTAATGTATGTACATATAGATATTTTATCCACATAATGAATAATTTTAAAATTAAATAAAAAAAGTCCTTTTAACTCAGTGGTAGAGTAACGCCATAGTAAAGAGACAAAAAAGCAATAACTAAATAAAAATAAAAAGCAATGTTTTGAAGTTTTGTTTCTTGTATAAACAATAAAGGGTGTATAGTTAAGGAGGAATAAAGGTAGAAGAAGAAGAGAATAGTAGTGTGAGCTATAAGCGCTTGGAAATTGAGCCATTGACAATCATATCCATAAACGTACCCTACCAGTCTCTAGCCTACATTACAACCAAATAAAATACCTACGTGATCCTTTGAGTTAGATTCTAACTAGGTTGAATTTACACATTAAGGGAAAGCTTATGGGAACTCGAAGCAACACAAAATATCTTTTGGGAGAGCGAGAGTTGATTTTGTACCTATTTTCAATCTCCTAGCTAGGTCGTTGTGGTGTGCATGGGTAGTTCTTCAGGTGAGGGCACATAATCATCCAAGGGTTACAACTAGAGGAGTTGCTAACTGAAATTCTACATGAGTCTGCATTGATACATGGGTGCATGGTGAGAGTTGATGCTGCTAGGGGTCTTGAGAAGAGTTTGACATAGTTCAAAGGACTCAGTCGTAAGATATTTCTTATACATACTGCCTAGGGGGTCTCATGCATGTGTTTGGATTTGCCTAAGGACGGACAAAGATCTAAGTGTGGGGTGGTGATCCTAGGCATATTTATATGTCAAGCTAGCCGAAACTGCCCATAAATAGAGCCAAGTTAGAGGACAAATCCACTGAGTCTGGGTGTTTTCAGGGCGATTTCTCTTATTTTGCTAATCTAAGGTCAAGTGCGCCTATTGGTTATGTTTCTGCAGGTTTTTTTAATCAGAACATGCCTGTCTGAACTCATATCCGGACCATCAGGAAGAAAACTACTGCAGAACTGAAGAGAAAAAATAAGTCAACTCAGCAAAAAGGCTCAAGTACACTTTGCGAACCTGGAAAAAAGTTGTGCTGGCTGAAAACTTAGAGAAAAAGGCGTGAAGCTGGAAAAGGAATATAGTTCGCATCACAGACTTGCACAAGAAAAGAAGAATTTGGCCCAATCAGCATTTATTGCGAAAATCGACACAAAATCACCTTGTCTGTATCGCAGACTTTGAAGATGCGAGGGCAAAAATGAAATACAAAAATTTTAAGTTGTATTTTATATTTAACTTTAGGTTTCATAATTGATTTTGTATGGAACAAAGGAGAGATGACTGAAAACTCTATTCTAGGGTTACTTTGGTTGGTTTTTACCTTTGGTTGTTAATTGTGAATGTTGATTAGCTTGTTTTGATGTATAAGACCATGATGCGTGGATAATCTTCCCATATTTTGGTTGTAGCCATAGACAATGTTCTAGTTCATGATTCTTGCATAATATGAATGGGTTTCCAATAGATTGCTTTTATATTACTTTTACCTCTACTTCATAGTCTGGCCAACTAGGAGGTAAATTAGTTATTCATTTTTAATTTGAGAAATGTTGAAATGAACAGAACACAGTAATATGGAGCTTGTTCAACTAAGAAACTAAGTTGATTCATGTAAAGGAGGCCCGTGACAACTACTCTTATACCTAGCTTGGTTCAAAATACAGTAAGATAACGTTAAAGCATTTTTAGTGATGTGTCTATCCTCGCTCGATGATGTAGTTAGGCAGTGAATAAAGGTAGGCCGGCAAAGGCATGCAACCCTGTTTAGGTAATTTTAACCTTGATAGTCAAGAAACCCAGTCATAGGTGCAAGCATTGAGGCTAGAGTTGCGTTAATAAGGTTACAATCTCGAAATCGTACTAAATCTGATAACTTACCAGTCAACTTTAGTAGTTTAAATTAGTTCTTTAAATTTTTCACTCAATCTTTTCATCATTTTCAACAAAGACACACTAAGCGCAATAACTTGGATCGTTAATCGATTTTGATTTGAATCTTTTGAGTTCGATATTTCTACCCCTAATTAGGTTCACTATATTACTTGTTAAGAATACATACACTTGTGTGCGCCATGGTACAACATGACTCACATATCATATATTTCTCTATGACAAAATAAAAAAACAAACTCCTTACAGATTGTACAATACTAACAAAATAAGATGCTTTTAATTTACAGGTTAGGATGGCATTCACTCACCTACGCCCGAATAATCAACTAAATCAATCACCTCGACAACGCTCTTCAAATTAAAATGTTGCTTTGTACAGCTACAATTTATATTACACTATTTACATATGTTCACATTTAAAATTCAGCATCCTAATTTACTTAACACGAGACTCACGTGTAATACACGTACCCAAAACTAATTATTCAATATATATATTAATAATAAAAGTATTCTTGAAATAATTGAATTGCACGTACGTCAACTAAACATGTGACATTTTATGGGATCTTTAAGTTAATGCGTCTACAACTTCGTGTTTAACTAATAAAAAAAATGATCTAAGCACAAAAATCACAGCCGAGACGGAACAAACAGGCAAAAGAGTTTCAAAGACATAGCCATTAATAGATGATTGATGAACAAGCATAACAAAAGCAAGGGCAAAATACAAATGACAGTGCAATACTTGGTGGAATTCAGAAGAAAACATTATAACTTATAGTAGCGCTAATTTTCGGCAATAAGTATAATTTTTCTTTGAACCAACTAAAGATTTAATTCTTTTTCTTTACTGTGGGTTTGGTGGACGACTATTAGCTGCTGACACCCTGGAACCCCATTCAAGCAACTCTTTGCTAGTGTCATCTTTGTGGACAATCACTTCAATGAAACACAAACAATCTTTCTTGGTTCCATTTGCTGTTT
>JAOTQJ010149931.1:0-12159 GCA_025642045.1 Solanum sejunctum
ACCAAGACAAGTCAGCCAACAACCAAACTATGACATTAAAAATGCAGAATTTTAATAAAAATAAAAATTTAATTATGAATAACGAGTCATCGTGATACTCTCTACTTTTCCTTGTCTGGGCTTTCTGTGGAGATTGTGAGAGGTAGTTGTTTGCCATTCAAGCTGACTTCTTGCTCCTATTCATGATTTTGTTCTATTCTAGAGACAACATCATTTGATACTTGCATTTTCTTTTGATTCTATTATAATACATTAGAAGCTTGTGCACGTGACAACCAGATTTTGGGGATTTTTATATCAAGTTGACTCGTTATCCATAATTAAATTTTTATTTTTATTAAAATTCTGCATTTTTAATGTCATAGTTTGGTTGTTAGCTGACTTGTCTTGGTGGGTTAAGACGAGTGCCATCACGCCTGAATTTTGGGTCGTGATAATTGAATTGGAGCTTGATGGAGGCTTTTGAGAGAATTAAGAGTGCATTTGAGATGAGAGTAATGAGTTTGATCCTTTGAAACCTTGTTAAGGTCTTTTAGAAAGGTTAATATTGCATTGGAAGTCTAAAAGGAGCATTAGAGTAATAAAATTTATGGAGACGCCATAAGTGAATGGAAGGAAAAATTGGCAAAGTATCATCGCACTGGAGACTTCACTGGCCGTGTGACATTCTATGGGTTGTGTGGAGTGCCAGTGTGAAGTTCCTTAGTGAAAAATATTGATGTTAGGAAACTTTGAAAAATTGACGTCTCGTCACTTTGACGGACTGCTTCACCGACCGTGTGCGTTACACAGAATATGTACTAGTTTGTTCCACCTCACTTGGATGAAAACATTGCTGGCCACCACATGCCTAGGTGGCACTGCCCGTACCCCTTCAGACGAGTCACACAAGGCAGTTGTGGCCCATGCCTTAGCTTCCAATGCCACCCACGCCTAGCCAAGCCTCCTAAAACACCTCCACGCCCCTCATCATGACTAGTGGTGAGTCACACGACCCGTGCCACTGGTTGTGGACCAAGATTTAGCCTCAACATGCCATTTTCCATCCCCAAATATTTCCTACGACCATACAAGGCCACACTACCCGTATAGGTTCCCGTGGGTCTTCACTACATGGGAGGGTATCACGAAGTCGATCATAACTCCTTCATTTGATATCGGAATGAAGTGAAACAAAATTCCTTGCAAAGATAAATCAAAGGGCTTTCATTTAATATGTCATGGGCTACCCTATTCAAATGTGCCAAGAGTTATGTTTGTTTAAATTTGACCCTTGCATGAACCATCATCCAAAACTCAACTTTTATGGAAGTCTTGAACTCGTTTATGTACTAGGAGTTCCCTATGAACCTAATACAACCGCAACCTAAGCAAATGAGTCTTGAAACATGATACACAAGAGAATAAAGTTACGGGGTGTCATAGTCATGCAGAATGATAAGTTAAGTTCACCAAACCCTTTGGTCAAAGATGAGAGGCAAATTTCACTATGTGACTTTGCGCATCTCCATAGTGTGCATTATTAACCCTTACCTATTACTCCCAGTAAAACCTTCCCTTGGCCTATTTTGGTTTATTAGATGAGAGACACATTAATTGAATCCTATTAATTAATCTTTTTTTCTAGTCATTACTACCTTGGTCCAGTCAGTAACACTAGGCGGGTTCTAATGTTGGCTACCACTAGAAAATATGCAAAACAAAGAGAATTAATTAGATCATGCATGCACATTATCCAAGAATCATGAATTATCCAGTTTTACTTTGTTAGTTATTTATTATTCTCACAACCCTAGATATGAATTTAGCTATTCATATTTTGTGTAGATGCAAAACTTATGAATTGGAATAACATAATAGAGCACTTACAGAATTGAATTAAAAACAAGCAAATCCAACTTCAAAGAGAATCACAAGATTAACTTGGAAATAAAAGAACAAGCATTCTCAATACTCTACAATATAATCTCACTATTTTCTCTCTCTAATTACTAAATTTTATGAGTATTATGCGAAAACTTATGAAACATAACCAAAAAAACCTATTTATAATATTTAAAATACATGTCTTAAACAAAATAGGGTAGTTGGTCGGCATACCTCACGAACTGGTTTATGGGTTGTATTTTATTCCACAGCCCGTATTCGAGGTCTTATATAGTGTTGCTAGAATTCTAGACTTCAAGTCTATCATACCCCTTCTACTACCAGTAAAGTGGTTTACGACTCATAGGGGGGGTTCACCTAATGAATATACAGAAAGTGCCAATCTCTGATCCTCAGGACACGAATCATAGTCTATGACTCATAAAACTTTCCATGACCCATATGCATGTTCATAGAATCAACTTCAAAAATCATCCCTCATTGGATTTGTCCACAAAACCACCTTCATGACCCGTAGAATGCTCTATGGCCCGTAAAGGGTCTTGTACTGTATTAAAAATCAGCAACTTCTGTATTTCTTCCCAAAATCAAGGTCAGCCCCAGAATCCTACAAATATAACATAGAAACACATAAAACCAACTAACATCACATTGATAACACACAAAATTCCATGTTTTAAGTATCAAAAGTATTGTATATTGATAGCACATCAAACCTACTAGGTACATTTTGGCGTATCAACCCCTACTCTATTTTATACCTACAAATCAAGTATAAGGACCTACACAGGGTAGCTGATTCACTCTTTTGGACTTTTCTACATCCATGTTGATCTTACTGCTGAGGCTCAAACTTTGAGTTGCCATGGATCCTTCGGATTTCCTTTACTTTATTTTTACACTTGTATGGGATTTCATGAGACAATATTGTATTTTTTAGACAGTTGTATTTATCCTTCAGTATTACGTTAGATGCTCTTATCCTCATAACTCCAGGTTTTGAGAAATTTCTTATGTCTGATGAGTTTGTTTTTGATTTATTAATCTTTTCCTTAATTGTGATCTATTTTAGGTCATGATAGAAAGGATTGTGGGAATTAGGAGGAAAATCATAACCCAATGGAAGGGGCACCAGAGGGAGGGCAGTTTGTTTCATGTTATGTATGAGAATCCTATGACCTTAGAAAGGAGTATAGAGCCTATGCTATCCCTATACACCACCAACAACTCAACACTACCCAGTAAGCCCATTCTAACAATAACAACAATGTTGTTCTACAAAGTCCTAAGAAATGTATGGCCAAAGATATGGTTCTATTGCTAGCACCAGTAAACAACCTCTACTACTAGGAAAAATAAGTTTAAGAAAAAAGTAAGAGATGCTCTAAAGAAGGAAATGGAAACTTTAGGGGAGCAAATGGAATATTTCAAATTATTGCTGAATCTGAACAAGTTAGGCTAAATATCTCCATCCTTAAACCTGAGGACACTAGTCAACTGGACAAACCCCTTGATAATGTTTCTCTGAATGTCTACCATAAAAGTGTTTCATCAAGCTGCCTACTAGTGATAAATATCTTGTGATTCACTCTAAAGATAAGGGGTACACTAATACTTTCCAAGAGGATGATAGATAGAAGAATAATGAAGTATATGAACACCTCATCAGAGCCTTCAACCCCTCTAACTCTAAGGGCATTGAAGAATAATTAGAACAAGTCACTAAGAACCATGGTTTATCTATAAGAGGTCTCCACAAAACTAGGTTCTCTACCAAACATAGTAGCATTATTAGTTTTGCATATCTAAGCAGGCCTATTACCAAGTTGTACCAGTCTAAAAAGCCTCAATGGTTAATACTAGCATTTGAAATGTAAGGGCCGCTAACACTAAAGTTGTCTTGGAAAGGCTAAAATATCTTAAGAACATTTCATTAGTTGTCTTTCGTTCTATCATGGGACCTTTTATTAATATGTCTAATCTTCAAAGCTCTAGGTTATACCTCAACATGGATCATGCAATCCATAATCGTAATGGTAAAATATGGATTGCCAAGTTCTTCATATGTCTGATCAGCACATATCTTGTGAACTCAACCATGTCATGGTCCCATAGAAGTTTATTGTCACATTTATTTATGCTAAATACAAGGATTGACTTAGAAGACCTTTGTGGGATAAGATGTTCTCAAGCAGCCACTACCTCCCCTTCATGCATTGTTGGAGACTTTAATGTGATTTCCTTCTCCAAACGAAAAGTTAGGGGAAACCCTTAGAACATGAAAAAAAAGCTTTGAATTTATTAGTGTTATAGAGGCATTGGTCTCATAGACTTTAGTTTTAGTGGGAAGAAATACACTTGGTATAACCTAAGATATATCCTATTTGGAATCCAAAAGAGAATCAACAGAGCTATGGTGAATGATAAATGATTGAACCTTATGCCCCATCTACCATCACCCACCTGCCATCTGTGGGTTCAGACAATTTCCTCCTCTTCAGGGAAATCGTGGAGAAAAATCATAATGCTATGAAGTACTTTAAATTTCTTAATTATTAGATTGAGCGCCTATCTTTCATATGCAAATAGTTAGCACTTGCTAGAGTGGGAGCACTAACAACTGTAGCAATCCCATACAATATTTTTAGCTTAAGATGAAAAGATTGACAACAACTCTTAAACAATGGTCTAGGAGTGAATTTGGTGATATATATGCTCTATTTAAAGAGCTTGAGGAGAAAATTAGATATAATAAAGAGGACCTTTAAATATGGCATCTAAAGAAATTAGGACTAGGTTTCATGCTGCCAATACTAAATACGTCAAGTTTCTTAGGATGAAAGCATCCATACTTAACTACAAGTCTCAGTTACATTGGTTAAAGGAAGGTGATGTGAACTCCAAATATTTCCATGTTATAATGAGAGGAAGGAAAAGGTTGTACATTCACAGGATCTAAGATGATAACAGTGAATAGACTGAAGGAGATTTGAATATTGCTAATGCAGCCTGTGATCACTTCTAACACATTTTCACCGGAGAGGAAGAGGAAAAGGAAATTCAAGATGAAGTCCTTAATTATACCCCTAGACTGGTATCTAATGACCAAAAAAGATTTCTTCAAACTATGCCAACAATCGAGGATCTAAAAAAATGTGGTTTACTCTATGAATCCTAACTCTGATGCATGTCCTGGTGTCATAAATGGCCATTTTCTCAAGCATGCTGAAGTATCATAAACAAGGATCTCCTTGTAGTCATTCAATCATTCTTTTGTGATCATCTCGTGCCTAAATACTTCTTTCATACTTGTTTCATCTTACTCTGAAATGCCCCAAATGGGACTTTGAAAATGACCATAATTGTAATTTTTATATATCTCAAAATTTGTGCACGATATCAAAAATCTGACTTTATATTCTTGATCAGGGGAAAAATTGAGTGGGAGATGGGTATAACTTGGATTTTAGAGGACTTGTAGTGAAAAATAAATTTCACTAATTTATGATTTCCAGATAGCATCTGCGCCCTATCCACGATGCTCCAAAGGCATGGATCAATGTTAATTTTATCTTCGCATTGGGTCTGTGTCGTGGACCAGATGCAGACTAGTGTTAATTTTTTCTTAATTTCCTGTGTTGTCTATGGGCTTTGGAGTGTGATATCCCATAACACTATGCTCTTACATATCCATGTTTTAAGCCTCGTTTGGTTAGATTTGGAGTGTATTAGGTTCATAGGAGACTCCTAGTACCTAAACGAGTTCGACTTCCCTAAAAGTTAAGTTTTGGGTGATAGTTCATGCAAGGTCAACTTTAAACTAGAATAAATTTTAGCACATATAGAACTTGGTGGTACATGATATGTCAAATGAAAGATCTTTGATTTAGCTTCACAGTGCACTTCATTTCACCTTATTTTGAGTTCGGATTAAGGAGTTATGACCATTTTTGTGAGACCCTCCCTTGCAGTGAACTCAGACGGGCAACTTGAAGGCTGGTATGCCCTTTGATGGACCATTTGGTACAGTTGGGTTTAGAAAGGGCCATTTTCCACACCAAGGAAGGTGGAAAGGCAATGGCATTACTCTCAATTCTCTAAAAGCCTAAACACTATCCCAAAGGATAAAAATCATTACTCTCATCTCACATATACTCTCAATTCTCTAAAATCCTTCATCAAGCCCCAATTCAATTTCAAGGAAACACAAGAATAGAATTGGATTCAAAGATTATTTCTAAGCCTCTATTCTTCCCAATCTTAATTCCAAGCAACTCTAGACCTAAGGTATGTGGTGTTGAACCATTAGATCCTCCCACCCATGGTTCCTAAACCCTTTTTAACTTAATAATGCATAATTTAAAGTTAATTTTAAAAGTTGTTCTAGTATATTTAGAAATTTACTGCACAATGATTTCATTTCATGAAAGTATGGTTGTTTTAGCATGTTTAGGCTTCAAATCTTGCATCTAATGTTGGATTTGATGAGGGATTTTGATGTGAATGTCTTGGGGGTATTACAAGGTATTGATTTATGGTTTTATCACTAATTTTATTGCATGATTTAATCTCAAAATTGCATGGTCTTTTACCCCCATTACACCCCCCTAAGTATTTGATAAAATGTGCAGATGTGGTTTCTTGAGCAGTTGAAGGTCCAAAGCATGAGATATGATATGAATGATGTTATCATGATGAAATGAGCCTATGTATAAGATTATTGCCATATGTATTGCATTAGACCATATCTGATCCTTGGGGGATTAGAGCTCGGGTAACCATGTTGGGGGTTTATACTCATCAACCATGTAAGGGCTTTGTACTTCATCACTGTGTTGGTAAGGTATGATTATGATCAACCATGTGAAGGATTTATACCACACAACGACCAAGGGGTTTATACCTTGAACAACTAGTTTGGTCTCTTCTTCATATATGATATCCTATATAAGCATGAGTCACTTAAGCATGTTTTACTTAAGCATTGATCATACATAGCATATTGTATATTATATCTTTTGATTTATATCATGCAATTTGATTATGATGTCCACTTCTTGTTGTATTGCATCCCACATACATAGTACATTCAAATATACTAATGCATACTCTTGCCTATATGATATCACCATGTAGGAATCGATGCTCAAGTTGATCATCCTCCTCCTCCACGTGGCCAGTCAGTGCTATTTCAAGCTTGTTGGTGAGTCCTCCATTTCGAGGACCTTAGTCTGTGTTACTATTATCTATGTATTGAGACAATATCTTATATTTTATTGACTATAAGGGTGAGCCCGGTATCTTTGTCTTAGGCTCCGCTCTATCTATGTATTTAGAGTTTTTTTTGGATGAGTTGTGTATTTATGATATAAGCTATGACTCCTTGTCTTTGATGTTGATGTTTTGACAAGTTATTCCTTATCCCCTTGTTCCTTTTGCTTACTTTATGTCTTTTATATGCTTCCTCGACCAAAGATGTGTAATGATAAGTTAAGAGGCTTGCTTGGGGTTCCTTCGGGTTCCCCATTCGCCGTATCACATCTAGGACCTAGGCTTGGGTCGTGACATGGGATCATATCCCTATGCCCACTTATGCATGAAACACCCATACTTAGCCATTTTTCAACTCTATACCACTCAAAACTCTCAGAAAATTCTATCCACGATTTAACCAAATATCTCATTCAAATTTCAAAGATTTCAAGCTTAACTTTGGTACTCAAGGAAGCTCTTTAAGATCTAGCTTTTCTTCAAGCTTATCTGAAGAAAACCCAATTTTGATGTATGTGGGTTTCATCGATTGGTTCCTTTCACCCATGGAGCCCTATCTTTCTTTTTATGAATATTTGCATGTTTTCAAGTTGTATCATCTATGGGTATCTCTTATGATGAATTATGATTATAAATTATGTTTGGGTTTTATGAAATGTCAATGGATTATACATTTCTATCTTTTTCAAGCTTACCATGAATTGGTTTTGTCTATTGAGACTATGTATCTTTTGAGCTATGAAACTATGATCTACTATGACATTCAATGATGGATTACATGGTACCCTACATGAGGGTTTTACTAAATGTTGGTGAGTTTATTTGCATTGAGTTTTCTCTTATTATTTTACTTTTGAATTGTATATATTTGAACAAGCATTATAAACCCATCAAGTGTTTGAGAAAATATCTTGACAAGGATTCTTAAGATATTGATGATCTATTACATGATTTACAATTCAAGTGACTTTATGATGATTAAGGGCTTGCATGTATATATTGAATTCATAGAAAGTATCAATGGTGTTATAAGTAGACCATACCTTATTGAGGGGGTGACATGCTGCAATCACTTTGTTGAGGGGTAACATACCTTAATCACTTAGTTAAGGGGGTGACATGCCTGAATCACCTTATTGAGGGGTGATACGCCTCAATTACCTTATTGAGGGGGTGACATGCCTCAATCACCTTATAAGGGGGTGACATGCTTGTATTCCAAGTAGTAGTTTGCATGGTCTATGTCAGTTATGGTCTCTTCCCACACATGTGATATGTACTATGCAAATTATATGATTTACAAGCACAATTACTTCAAGCGTTGTTCATGCAAGCCATATTGACATTATACTTATCCATTGCTTATGATTATGCATTTTGACTCTATTAGATTATGTCTTATTGCATTGTATCCTACATACTTAGTATATTCAAATGTACTAACACATACTCTATGCCTACATGATATTACCATGTGGGGACCGGAGCATCTTTCGATCATCTTCCATGTGGCTAATTCGGTACTTTGGAAGATAAGCTTTGGTGAGTCCTCAAGTCTAAGGACACTGTCTTTATTACTCTTACTATTTTGAGGCTTCTCTATGTTTAACACTTGTTACAATGAGGGTGAGTCCGGAAAGTGTCTTGGACCCTGCTCCATTCCATGCTAGAGGTGTTGTTGGATATTTGACGTACTTATGCTATGAGTTTGACTCTTCATGCTTTATGAATTTATAAATAACAAGACTTTCCTTGGTCTTACTTTCCTTATTTATAACTCTTGTGTTGTTTATTTTGCTTGCACGATCAAGGATGTGTGAATGATATGCTAAGAGTCTTGTTTGGGATCCCCTCGGGTTCCTATTCACCTTGTCATATCTAAGGCCTAGGCTTGGGTCGTAAAAGGCTTTGTATCAAAGCACTAGGCTATTAATGATCCTCAAAATCCAACACACCGCATCGATTAGAGTCATATTCATGGTTGTAAAGTGCACGGCAACTATGAATGGGAGGCTATGAGGCGTTTTAAGAAATGTTTCACTTCTTCATGGTCTATATTGTGCTTTAGATGTAAGTGTAAGGATTTTCCCCTAACAAATGCTCTTTTCTCTTTTAGATCATGCTAATTCCAAGAGGGAGACTAAGGAGAGCCCGTACACATGAAGAGCAATCGTCCCCTCCTGCTCCTCAAGCTCCTCAAGGTAGAAAGGTAGCCTAAGATTAATTTTAGGATGCTATTAATGTTGGCTTATGCTATGACCAACCAAATAAACCAAGGGGTCCAAGTCTCTCATACTCTCACTTCAGTTTCTAGGTTGAGGGATTTCATAAAATGAACCTACCAAAGTTCCATAGATCCAAGATGGATGGGGATACCCAATAGTTCATCGATAAGATTTACAAGGTTCTATCCATCATGGGGGTCAATTCAGAGTTAGCAGCCGACCAACTCAAAGGGATGGCTCACATTTGGTTCTCCTAATGGAAATTGGAAAGGAAAGATAATCATGCTATTCATTGGGAGGAGTTCAATTCTGCATTTCTCAACTAGTTCTTTCTTATCGAGCTAAGGGAGGCTAATATGATGGAGTTTATGAACCTTAATCAAGGTTCCTTGAGTGTGAGGGAGGTATGCCCTCAAGTTCAACGAACTCTCCAAGTATGCTCCACAATTAGTTACTGAGCCGAGATTAAGGATGAACAAATTTGTATCGAAAGTATACGACTTGGTTAATGAGGAGTGTCGTATTCCATGTTAGTGGTTGATATGGATTTTTCTTGTCTCATGATGCATGTTGACCAACTAGAGGGCGAAAATCTTAGAAAAAGAAGAAGTGGTAAGTCCAAGAGGGCTCGTTCTGAAGGTGGATTCCAAGGTTCCAAGGGTGACCGATTTCCTCAGGGCCATAAGTTTCAAGGCCAAGGGTCTTCCAATGTTCTTAAAAGGAGATTTGCTAATGATAGTACAATATTTCAAGGTTGTTGGGTAGGGTGCTTAATCCTATGTACCAAAGGTGTGGTAGGAACCATAATGGCCCATGTTTTACAAACTCTAATGCTTGCTATGGTTGTGGTGAAGTGGGTTATAAGGTGATAGATTGTTCTCATGCTCAAAACAAAGGAAGATATGGTCGTCCATAAGGCCAAGGTCAAATGCGGGTCAACAGGAAAGAGGAGGCCAAGAAGGGGGTGCTCCAAGGCAAAATAGATTCTATGATCTTCAAGGGATACAAGGGGTAGATGAGGTGCCCGATGTCATCACTTGTGTATTAAACGTTTTTAATTTTGATACGTATGTATTAATAGACCAGGTGCCACTCTTTTTTTTATTACTCTTTTTGTAGCCAAAAAGCTTCATATTAGTCCCGGATTATTTTGTAAACCTTATGAAACATCTATCCCCATCGGTGAGTCCATAATTGCTAAAAGATTGTATAGAAATTGTCCCATGTTTATATTACATAAAATCTTGCCTTGTGATTATCTTAAGTTAGATATGGTGAATTTCGATGTCATTCTTGGGATGAATTGGTTGCATGCATATTATGCTTCTATTGATTGTAGAACCCATAAGGTTAAATTTTAATTCCCTAATGAGCCCATCCTTGAGTGGAAAAGTCATGATGTGGTGATCAAGGGTATATTTATTTCCTGTATTAAAGCCCAAAAGTTGATTTTTAAGGGTTGTGTTTATCATCTTGTGAGGGTTAGGGATGTTAAGTCCAAAGTCCTTCCTATTGAGTAAGTTTCGGTGGTTAATGAATTTCTTGATGTCTTTCCCGATGTTCTTAGCAAAAGGGAAATAAACTTTAGTATAGACCTCCTTCTCGATACTCAACTTATTTCTATTCACCCTTACCGTATGTGCCCAAGAGAGTTGAAGGAGCTGAAGGACCAATTGAGGGATTTGTTGGAGAAGGGTTTGATAAGGCCTAGTAAATCACCTTGGGGTGCACCAGTGTTATTTGTGAAGAAAAAGGATAGTTCTGTTAGGATGTGTATTGATTGCCGACAACTTAATAGAGTCACCATAAAGAACAAGTACTCTTTACTAAGGACTAATGACCTTTTTGATCAATTTCAAGGGGCTAGTCACTTTTCTAAGATTGATCTTCGGTCCAGGTATCACTAAGTGAAAGTGAGGGAGTGTGACATTCCCAAGAAGGCTTTTTGACTAGGTATAGGAAATTTATAATCAAAATAATAATTTGTAATCAAAATCCATAATAAAAGATACCCATAAAAGATTCAACTTGAAAACATGCAATTTTCATAAAAAGAGAGATTGGGCTCCATGGGTGAAAAGGACCCTATGGATGAAACCATATACCTCAAATTTGGATTTTTTTTTAATGTAGAATTGAAGGATTCTTAAAGATTGAATTGAGTTCTTGAGATCTGGAATTAAGCTTCGGATACTTGAGTTTTGATGGAATTTTTGGTTAACTCTTGCAGAGGGTTTTAAGAGGGTCTTAAGTGATATAGAGTTGAAAATGGCTAAGTGTAGGTATTTTCAAACATAAATTGGCATGGGGCTATGACCCCAAGGCCCTTGGACCGAAATGAAAAACTAAAGAAAAAGTTGAACTAGTCCGCGTCTGGTGTATGATGCGAACAAATTAGGAAGGACAAATTTAAACTAATTCGCGCTCAGTCCGCGTCGCGGTCTGGTCGCGGATGCACACTAGATAAGAAAATTTTGCAAAAATAATTTTTCACTATGGGTCCTCTAAAATTGGGGTTATATCCATTTTTCACTCAATTTTTCCCCCTGATCGAGAACATGAAGTTGGAACGATATCATGCACGGATTTTGAGATATATGAAATTATGATTATAGGCATTTTCAAAGCATATTTTTTAGTGTTTTGAGGGTGTTTTAGTTCATCCACGCCCTTACTTGCCATTAAAGGGTTCAAATTGAGAATTTCTTTAGGTTTTGAATGAGTTAATTCCTCCTTCATTAGGTTCTATATAATTATGTGTTGAGGTTTTTATTGT